>CAAKMY010045827.1:0-18329 GCA_901111285.1 Corrigiola litoralis | reverse complement strand
ATATTCCCAAATATTTCCACAACAAAGTAATTGTTAAACAGATTAAAATCTTTTGAGTAATTATTGTCACATAAATTGAATATGCATAATTGTAATTTAAACTAATTTATGAGAGGAATAATTAGTAGTTATTATAGTCATCATTTATTGGGTAGTGATGTGGCTTCCATGTCATTGCCAACGTGGCAAGCTCTTGTGGTTGCAACGCCTTTTAGTAGTATTAGTATAGATATTTATGGATTGAAAAGGTCTATGATAACCTGTTTTGTTAAGGAGACCATTTCTTAAAATTGCTAAAACCAAGATTGATGTTGATAAGGGGTCTTTTATCATGGAGTTTGATGGCATAGTTAAGAATTGGGTTGACTAAGGCCAGTAAAATGGGTCCTTCAGGCTAAGGGACGAAGCAAGTTTCACCCTCCTATTGATTCTTCCTGGTCAAATACAAAACATGTTGTTGTAGTCATAGGTTCAGCTCTCATGTTAATGACTCTAATGAAAACCACTCACATTGTTCATTTAACATAACTGACTCTACTGTGCAGTTTGACGTTGGATAGGGTAAAAAACCATCTTGCTATACTATTTCTAATGTTAATGCACGAGATTTTCTGGAATGGTGCATTTCTATACACTTTGTAGGTATTCTCAAACCCACGACTACTACAAATCCCTTGTTTTTTGGACCCTTTTTTGGTGATATTTTGTCACTAAATGCGTCAATATTTCGTTCTCGACGCCAAAGCAATATTGACACTTCTAAGCGTCACATGAAGCAATATTGACACTCATAAGTTCGTACCTTTCTTAGCTTTACGCCCTTGTACAACAGACCACTTACCCTCTTCTTTATTCTACTCTTGTTAAGTCTAATCCTCTTCTAAATCTGACAATTCTAGTGGTAGTGGACGAACAAGATCATCAACATTCTTAAGTTTAGTGTGAGTAGTGGTATGTGATACATTAATGGTACCTTATGTAGCTTCTGAAATCAAAAGCTCATCAACAATCCTCTTGGATCTAGAACTAGACAACTCTTTAATATTTCCCTGACTTTTTTTGTGTTTTTTAGACCTTTTTCTTGGTTTTTCCCTTAGCCATTGGCACAAAATTGTAGGTGAATCTTGCTAAAACTCTATAGAGAAGGTAGAGATTCTCTCTCTAGACATGTCTCATTCAAAGCCTTAGTAATTTGGTCATATATATTAGCATTGAGTTTCCTTTAAAAGTCAAAAAATAAAAAAATCAATTGTTAGGATTTTCCAACTATAATATAGTGTAGTGATTATCAATTACAGGAAATTATCTTTGATTCGACTATATGTTACACACATGTGCATGAAATATGGGGCATACAAAAACGCTCATCAAATACAACCATACAAATTTTTGAGCCCGACAGTGCCCGAAAATTGTCATATTCGATCTTATTTGATGGTAAAGCTTCTGATTTCTTGCAAGTTTTAATTAACGATTGAGCATTGTAATTATCCAATGTTGCATAAACAACTTTGACATTATTGTTTTTCTTGTGTATTAAATTTCATTTAACAGTGTGAAGCAATAAAATCAACTGTTAGGATCTTCTAACTATCATGATTTGTAGTGATTGTCAATCACTGTAGGAATTAAATTTGTTTCATATATTACGCGCATGTTTTCCTTATCTTCTAACGTTCATCAAATTCAACAATATATGCAAATTATACTATGTCCATAGGGTTCATGCCCCAGCAAGATTATGTGCAATTCTTCAAAACTGTACGTGCATATTAGTTAGTGTATTTAGCTCATCTATGTGGAAATCTTATTGTATTTGTATATGTGCAATCATTATATACATTTTCCTTATCTTATAAGTTTAGATAAGGCGGCATGAAATGTGTAGATTCTTGAATTTAGGGTATAAGTACCATATCTACACGACTACACAACGTACACTCCTAATTAGTCCTATCATGAGAAATAGTAACACAGATTTCTATACCAATATTCCAAAATAGTAGAGCCCCCCATGGCACCCTAGAACACAATGAGTTCGTCACATAGGTAGTATCATTGCGCACTTGCGGTCTGCGGAGATCGAGAGAGAGGATTAGAGGAATCAGAGAGAGAATGATAAGGATCAAGAACATCTGAGAGCAAAAGAAAGGTCGATTTGTACTTCCACCTTTCCCTCTATCACAATCGCATCTCATATTAAACATCAAAAATCACCTAACATACACGACAAGAAGAAAAAGTTTGTCTAGCCCATACACTTCAGTCCTCCACCCTTTATCTGCTTCATCAATTGCGTGCACCAAGCCAAAAAATGAAGAGATTACATACAAAATCAGTTCCCTCACCCCCAAACTTTGTCACAATAGAATTGAGAATTTCCTCAATCTACGGAGTAGTCAGTTTCAAGCACCAAAATCCCACAAATGAATAGTTGTGTCACAAGAAGCCACCACATATCGATCACTAGATACAACTGCAGTGGCCTCCTCCAACCTCTCCCTCAAACTGTACAAGTACTCCCCTTGCTCGGCATCCCACACCCTTATTAGACCCAGACCCCCAGCAATTATCACTACATACATGCTATTCATGCACCCAACCAATCCCCTCAGCGGCATAGCTCCCCAACGCACTGCGAACCGACATACCTCCACCAATGTGCGCACTCGCCGTACACTCGCCATCCCCCGTGTGTCCACCATGACAAAGGCCTCATTGTTGGCGTCTACAGACCCCACAATAATACCCCGCCGTGCAGCTTCTTCCCCTACTACCACTGCTTGTTCTTCTAGGTCCAGGACCAACACTCTAAGGCCAGTAACCCCGAGTGCAAGCCCATGGCCGGAAACTCGGACTCGGCCTACAAATTCGGTGGGCCGAAGTTCGGTAAGCATGTGCCAACCCATAACAGACTCGGGGTCAGTTAGGGACCCGCCAACAAACATAAGCTCCTCTGACTCAGCATCCCAAACTCGAAATGCCCTACCCGGTACACCCGCATAGAGCCCTACCCAAAACCGTCTGCAACCCGCAAAGTCTACTAAAGCCCCATCATTCACCACGTCCCCCAGGTAGGCCCGACGGGGCAGACCTGGACCGATAAGAGGGGACGCAACATGGATGTCCCCGTCAAGTGAGGCGAAGACAAGGCGATCCACATCCTGGAGTAGGATGATCCCAGACACAGCACGTGAAAAAAGACCTAGGCGGTCGCGGAGGAGAGGTTGTATAGTCCGAAGGTGGAGGTGAGATGCAAGGTGGAAAAGCCTGACCGAGCCATCTGAAAACCCTGCTACTAAATGGTCGTCAGAAAGGGCTAGCCGAAGGCAGAAGAAGGGTACTTGATCACCAGCTCCGCCTTCATCACCTCCGCCCTCTTGTGCTGCGGCTGGTTGTTGATCCGTGGAGTGGAGGGTAGAGTAGGAACAACGATAAACACGAAAGTTTCGAGCTGTGCGATGGTGGTAAATGAACTCGTCGTGCCATGTTGCATGGCGAAGATTGGTGCGGTTCCATACAATGCGTACAAGATTTTGCCATAGGAGCTCGGAACGTGATACGGCTCTCCATGTTGAACAAACCTGAGTATGTCACATGAATAGAACTATTAGCAGGCAGTATAGCACAATTGAATGATTAGTCCACATCAAATTTTTCGCGTGTCTAGTATACTAATCCAACATCGTTCACTTAAAATTTCAATTTAATGCTAACTTGACCTCGGCAGCTTTTAAACTTTTACAAATACTAACACACGTGAATCTTGTTAGAGTTGTGAAATATTTTCTTGAATGTATTATACTAAATTTTGTAATTTCCACGGTTAGGGCTCACAAAGAATTCTTTCTTTAAGTACTCGTATTAAGTACATTTGTGAGCCAGTAACCCTCATTGATAGAGACATGAGTTAATGAAATCTAAGCTTTTTATTACCAATTGATTGTAGAATGAAATCTCACAAATATTTCCTATACACTCGATCAATTTGGCTTCCATTCTCAATTTTAACATAGAACCTCACTCATCAATACACTTATAAAGAGAAGTGAACATAAACTTTCGGAGTTTAAGCTAGCAGTATTGTCTGTATAACTCTTTATTTTCTTTCAATAAGGGAGATAATATAAGAGCGATAATAGGACCATATACATATGTATATGGAGTATCAAATACATATGGGGTTAAAAAGAGGGTGGACAATATAGTAATTTGTTCTTTTATTTCTTTTTAACCCCATGTGTTATGTGTATATAGTACTTTGCATACATGAGTACATGGTCCATGCATTGATATAAGAGCAAGGGACGTTAACATAAGTTGCCTTTAAAATAAGATTCATATATATAACGACTCTCTGTCATCTGTAAGTTCTCACTTCGACACTTCGACACTTCGACGTAATAAAAAAGGATGGAAATGTGGTGAAGGGTGAACAAAACCTCTTAAAGTACATGAGTAGATATATGAGAGGTATATGGACCTACCATCATAGGTTTCTACGTATTGTTTCTATTATTTTTTCTACCATTAATTATCCTTTTGTACCAATTTATCCCAAAACGCCCCGCCTACCTTGACTTTAAAAAAAAAAAAAACAGTGCAAGTCCAAGTTGACAATATCTAAATATGTTTATTTGCTCTTTATAGAGTAGTACCAAAAGTGTTTACTTTATGAAATAGTATTCAACTTATCATCACTTTTTGGCAATGTACATTAAAAGTTGGTTAATTTACCAATAGCAATACGATTTTTCTTTGTAACAGTTTTGCAACATCTTATAACGAATTTAACCTTACAAAAACTTGAAACCTAAGAAAACGAAATTAGGTGTACTAAGTACTACCTCTTCTATATCTCCCTTCTAATTGAGCATTTCTAAGATTACCATGAGAAATTATCTTACTCAATATATAAACGTCTGGAGTGCAATATTAGTTTACCAAACCCTCAAATATTTAATTTTTCTAAGTGTCAAATCTAAATGGGAATATAAAGAAGCATGATATGACATAAATAGGGAGCATGATCTGGAAATTTTGGTCTTGACTCATCATATCAACAATCCTAGAAATTAATATAATATCAAGGTTTGAAACTCCCGAGTATATTGGACCTATTGGTCAGAGATTTTCCATTAACCTTTAAGAATGTCATCAATCAAGTACATGTAGCTTCAAGCTTAGCCTACCTAGCTGCTATGCTAGCTATATTCAGGTGTGAGACGTAATTTTCATATTTAATTACCAATGCATATCAAATTAAAGTGACTGGTCGCAACTGTCTAATCACACTTGATCGACATGAATAATTAGGACAAGTGAGGATCACCTTTTTTATTTCATGTTTTCGTTTGCCTTTTAAGAATCTCGTTGACATGACACACTTTTTTCACTCCTACATTCCCCCCTTTTATTCCTTTCTTTATACCTTTTGTTTTAGCATTGTAGTACTATTATAAAGGGGCAAAAACACCATAAATGTGAGGATCTTAAAGGCATTATTGAGAGAGCAAGTAAAGGGCATGTAACCTGGAAGAGAATGGCAAGGGCAGGGGCAATGGCAAGGCGGCCATGAGAAATGGAAGCATCAACGGCAACTTGAAGGGCAAGGGCTTCAACAAAGGGTTCAGGCCAAACTCCTCCATTCATGTTGTATGTTGATGTTGGAGGCTCTTCGTAATAATGTGGAGGAGGTGGTGGTGGTGGAGTTGGAGGTCTTCTCCTTCTTCTTCTACTTCTACTTGTTCCATTCCCATTGCCATTTCCATTCCTTGTTCCTCTAGAGGATGAGGGCTCACCAACATGAGATGAAGGTGAAGACATGAATCAGTGAAACTATAAAAAGGGTCAAACTTAGGAAAAGGAAAGAATGTCTCCTTTGGTGGGGGAGATCGACAAAACAAGAAAGGGAAAAGTGTGCGTCTCAAAGGATTAGAATAGAAGTGGAAAAATACTAGTAGTACTACTAATATGAAAGGGGAACATCATAACATAAGGCAAAAGATGAGCGGGACCCAAGAGGAGATCTGTCTTAAGGGAGATGTTTGTTTAGATTTGTTGTTCAGGTACATTAAAGGACAACAACCATGAGCTAACTTTGTTATTCTTTTCCAATTTTATTTTATTTTTTTCTAAGGGAAGGAGAGCATGTAAATAGGCTATTTGTCTTTGTCTGAGAGAGGAGAAAGAGTACCGAAAGATACATGTAATAGGAAAAGCTGGGCTGTATATAAAGTACACCTTCAGAAAGAGAAAGACTTATGGTAGTGGAAACTACAGAGACAGAGAGAGAGAGAGCATGCAGAAAGTAGCTAGGAGTAGTAGGGTACTAGGGTTCTGAGAGGCTATATTAAGTAGGTTCATCAGGAAAGAGAGAGGTTCACAGTCTCCAGAGTCCAGACCTCTCTCTGTGTCTCTCTTCAGGTCACACTCGCAGCTCCAGAGATGTATAGATATGTGGAATAACGTGCGGTATATTTTTAAGCATACACGACTTGTCATGTAGTACCTCTCAGACTTGCAGTGTAAATTTTGACAGTCCAACTAAGCATGAGTAAAAGAATTCAAGAAGAATGAGGACTGATATTTCAATACAATCGAGATAGTATGTATTTTCGGACATACTTTAAATCTTTCAAAGTAGTTTTTGTATATTTTGAATAATTTTTATACATCATGAAATAAAAATATTGAATGTTTTTAATAAATTTATAGAACATACACCTCATCGATCATTATAAGAAACACCAGAAAAAAAAAATAGAAAAGATAAATAAAAAATATCTAATATTATAGTCAAAAATATGTACTCTATATTCCTGTAACATAAATTCTTAGAGAAGAATGATAAATAGACCAGTTCAATCAACTCATACTTCTTATAAATCCTAGTCGATATATATATATCCTTTCACTAGTTCCATTTTGTGAAAAATACAGTCTTTCTCATAACTTTATGGTCTGGTAAATACTTGTATATTCCCAGGCCCCTCCTTCATCCTCCATCCCAACACAACCGTGCTGGTGCTGGTGCCGGGCGCAACAGCCACCACCAATATACCCGTCACACTATTCACGGCCGTCTACCCAACTCTTATCAATCCCACCAACTAAATACAAGCACCAGACACCAGTACACACCTTCAACATTTATTGGCAACAGTCAACTCCTCATCAGCGCATGACAAAGAAACCACATCCCCTAACCATGCATCACAGTTAACCATGCGGCCATACTCGTCATATAAGCCCCTTGGCCATTGTTTAGAGTGGGGAGTAGATGAAGTCTGCTCTCTGCAGGGAGAGGAGTACAGTAGAGTATGTAGATGAAGTCATGTGCCCGTTAGAAGAGGGGGTATGGCCGTATGGGTAAGGTTCACATTTCCCCCATGCTTTCCCTTGTGGAAGGTCTGTTTTATTGGAAAGGGGTCAGAGACTCTTGTTTTGGCTGTAGTGGTCCAAAGTTAGGAGCTAGCATGTACTCGTATGCATAGTGTGATAGATGAAAGGCAAAAAAGCTTACACAAACATAGGACTCGTATACAACATGGTAGTAGCTTTTTCTTCTCTCTCTTTCATTTCCAAGAAAGGGTGCCCTAAAATGCAGTCTTGTTTAAAGCAACGAATCTTTTACCCTATCTAAGACCATCACCGAACAGGACCGAACAAAGCCTAAAGCAAAAGACCACTACTTGTTGCGGAGTATATACCAAAGTTGACCCCTATTATATCTGAACATCCGGCTTGTATGACCTGATCTATAGTTACCTGAGATCCAACTTTGACTCCGAAAGAAGCCATTTAAACTGGACTTGACCTTCAAAATGACCCAACACAATTCGATATGGCTCGAAATTAGCTAGACCCAAGTGACCTGATTCGAAAATGACTGGTTCCAAGAAAGGCCCAAAAATGTCCAATTGAAGGTTGTGTAATTTTTAGTTAACACAACTTTACACTATAAGACCATTTTCCTAAACTTTATATTGATTGTTTTATCTAGACAATTTTACACTTTATGATTTAAGTATGATTTTTTGATATATAACACTCATTTTTGTATGTAGGACCCTTAAATTCGAATTGAAATCAATACATATTATTTAACTATTTCTTTCGACTTAGTCCAACAACAGCATGTTAATAATTCTGATTTATGCGAAATATAAAATCGATAGATAAAATTATTAAATCAACTTGAAGTCTTAAACCCATATGCTAAAATGACTAGGAAACTGAACCTACCCAACATTGACCCCACCCGACTCGAAACATGTTAGACACAATCTAGACCGGAAACCCACGTTGACACGACCCAATCTGAAGTTGACCCGAAACAAAGTTGACCTGAACATGATCCGATATGATTTGCACTACTCGACACAAACTTGATCTGAATGACCCTACTACGAAGTCTAGATATTAGATATGTTCAATATGGTGGGTTAGGGCAGTTAGGGTTAAAGTCAAAACAAGGTCGGTCAAGTTATTTTTTTCTTTAATAAGGCGGGTTGGTTCTAACCCGCATTGACACTGCAAGTCGAAAAAAATTGAATGAATATACTAAGAAGAAATTAAAGTAAAATGTCTACGTCTCTTTGATCATAACCAGTTATTGATCGAGTCCGCTCCGCTAAACCAAAACAAATAAATCGATTCACAAAATATTTTAATTTTAGCTATTAATTCTCAAAATACATCTATAGAGCCATAAAATATAATAAAGACGATAAAAATGTAATAAGATTAACGGACCACGCCTTGTCATGTTTTTTGGTTCCATTTTCATGTGTATGAGTTTCGTAGCATAGTGTGCAAGTAATCCAATAGTAGTATAGTCCCCTTGAGCTCCTATAATTATTCACATGAGTTGAGGCTAAAAGCCTAAAATAAGCATGATATGATGCATGGAGCTCGAATTATCATTATGGCCGACTCGGCGTCTTGCATGAAAAAGTTCGGGAAAGCAATGATCTCCTTACCAGGTATATCAATATCTGGTAAATCCTATGAAGGTGTAAGCCAATGGTGGATATATGTAGAATTATAGCTAGAATCATTAGTGTTCATTGTTAGCTTAATTTCATCAGTGAAAATTGCCATGACTTGATGCATGACTCTATCATATTGTGCTATTGGCTCATCATTGGCAAGCTCGTTTTGAACCTTCTGAAGTTTAGAGGATCCAAATCTTCGTGATGTATTGAGCAGGTGAAAGGCTGGTATAGAAATCTATACTACGTAGTAATACTATCAAAAGGTTTTGTAAATATAGGAGGCTGTCACATATCCATCCACCTCATCGCAAACTCAACGCCCACGTTTCATTAACACAATTAATTTTACTTAGCTACCATATCATGTGTACCATACTAACGGATAAATTACTATAATGGCTCAATTTAGTATTTATATTGCAATAAATGAGGACTTAAAATATTAACTTATAAGACTTTTATCTTTATAAAATGAAAAATGTTGTACCTAACTAGGTGATTGAGAAGGATTAGACACCCGTGGCATGTGTTATTTCAAGGTTCAAATGTCTCACTCAAATCATACTATAAATTATCTTACCACTTCAAATTTTTTACTCAATTTTGTTACCATTTTTATTTGCCTTGGTAACTACTAGCTTTATTTATTTTTATCCTTTTTTCTCTTTAAAAGATAAAAAAAGTATTTTATATAGAGGCACAACAAATCCAAACACACATAAAGGTTTTAAGATTAGTCCAATTTGAAATTTCTTGCAAGATTATACATATCCTACATTAGTAGATTACATAGTTACAAATGCTAAAAATTATTCCAAATTACTATTTAGTAATTTATCAAACAACAATTTCGTGTATGCACGAGTCAAATATTAGTTCATCTCTAAACCTTGACAAAGCTTCTACGCAGAAGCAGTGATCCTTAACTTTTTTCACCACCGTTTTTCTTAACATATAAAAAAAAAACACTTGTCTTGAATCACGTTGAAAACCTCATTAGAAATAATCTTACCTTTACCTCTTGATTGCTTACAATCTTATCAACCTTAACTTCAGTATTGACACGAAAATATGAGTTATGTTGAAAATAATCGAGGTAGTCGTCATTGTTTCCTTCTGTTCACACCATTCGTATTACTATTCACTATAATAAGATTACAAATCCACTGGAACTCTTGTCGTATAGAAAGCATAACTATAGTCTATAGGTTCAATATTCTTTTAACTTTTTTTGCCAGTTCTATCCTCCTCATGGTTACTAGCAGTAGCCAAATTCCCTTTCCTATTAAACGTTTTTGTGAAGTGCTCCTCGATGATTCTCAACACTGTAAGAAAGTGAGAAAAAAAAAAAGAAAGTCATTGGAATTTGAACATCTTAACACTCATATATGATGTAGCCTTATATCTTTGGGCGTAAGTAGACCTAGGAATTAGGAGTTCTATGAGAACAGGATGATGTTAAAGTGTTTAATTGGCTAAGTAGTTTTGAGTTTCATGTACTTCCAAAAAGAAAACGAGAGGGAGAGTGAAGTATGACACCCTAAGAATTAACCAAAATGCTAAAATCACATAGCTAAATGTTATCAATTCATGCAATAACACAACTTGAAAATATACATTTTCATTGGTGAAAGTAGACATTCATTCTAAAAACCTCACCAAAACATCTCTTCCTTTTCTATAAATATGTTTTCAATAATAGTTGTTTTTGTTTATCTTGCTCACCTTGTTCCGACATCGGATTATCTAGCAACACAAGAGTAGGACCCCGCCAAAGTTGTACATAACCGTGAAGGTACCATCTTCCTCTCAAGTCATAATATGTTATAAACTTTTGAATCCCTGAAGTTATGAGTGCGCAGTCTCAATGTGTCATATTAGGGATGATACCTTAAGGCCAACCAACAGTCCAACACACATCAACAGTTTCCACGGTGCCTTAATAGCTAGTGTTCCTGAAGCTAAAGCAGCATGACGAACTGCGGACTTCCACCATAATCTGTACTCTTTCAGTAGAAGCTAGTGACATAAAAGCTGCATCATGAAAAGCTTGTACTCATTTCCTCCCTGACAGTAGCAAATATATCTTCCACCCTGAAACAACAAAAACATTATACATTTAGAATCAGCTCAAACAATGAGAACTACAAATAGTTGTCCACTAGTATGTTGTGCATGAAAAAGCCTGTGTGCGGACTCCCTAGTCCATAATCTCACTAAACTCATTTAGCCAGGAACAGGACTGTCTAAGATTGTAAGTTATGCCCACTTCCCCCACAATTTATCCGCAACCTCCTAAGTTGACAACACTAGTTTAGATTACCTGCGCACTCATAACCAACCTTAAAAGCATCCAAACATCCGTTTTTATAGCAATGAAATAATAGCTTTCTGGTGTCAAACGTACATTCCAACATTCAAAGTATCACTACTGATTGGAGGAAGGAAAGTTAACAGACCTTTGTAAACTGCCATAGTCAGGAATTTGTGGTTTTTTTCCTCAAAAAAAATTTTGACACAAGAATGACCAACTTTCCCCAAGCAAAACCAATTATATAGCCACAAAAATCACCTAAGCAGCATAAAGTTTTCTGTTAACTACTTTGTCATCTTCAATTATTGTTCTGCTGTTCACTTTACCTGTAAGAATCTATATTCACCGCTGCAAGCCATGTTGTGAGATAAACCTGCCACACAAATACCAAAATTACAAGCAGGCTAAGATGCTTGGGAGATAACGAGCAGAAAATGAACAATATTGACGAGTAGCTGTTTCACTTCTTATTTTAAGTAGATTTGACTCAATGTCCACAAAGGGCAAGCAAACACATGTATATATGGAGTGAGAACCAAAAATACAAACCTCTTTCAAAATCACTTTTGCACTTTCCACTTCGACATTATGCACCTCACCATACAATTTTAGTTTTTTTCTTGTTGTGAACTTGTGATTATGCACCTCACTATATTAGACAGTTCTTGACTTTGAACTTGCTACTCTTCAATGATAACGGGCTAATTTCAAGACCAAATTGGTACATGATATTCTGTTATATTCAGCCATTTTACTACTTGTCAGGTACCTAATATATTAATATACACAACTAGTACCGCAAAGCACACTGTGTAGGAAGAAAGTGTTGTACAAGACTAAAATTCGATAGCAGAACTACATTCTAGAATTTGTATGGCATTTACGTATGCCTATGCTGAATAAAATTATTGTATAGCATACCTGCAAAACTTCATGATTTGGATGTTTATCAGAATCTAAAGTTGTTCCGGATCTGCGGTCATACATTTTGGGGAGGCAAGGCACAGCAGTTTCTTTAGCGTACAAGTTGCATGTGCTCAAGTCATCAGCTTCTCCACAGTAAAGTTCATCTGCCCAAGACAATTGACTAAATTGTTCACTCTTGTGACAAGCGACTGAGAGCAGCTCAACTATAAGCAAACGCTGCTGGCCCAAGTTAGCAACAGTTAAAGACATAAGCTTTGATAACCAATAGCAGCAAACGATATGTGACATATGTCCAATGAAAAAAGAAGAGTAATACCTTCAAAATAAGTTCCTGTTTAAACATTTCCACAAGCTCCTCCGCCAACATTTCTGAGACATTTGCACTTAAAAGTTATCAAAAGATGACAAGGCCAAAAGAGAACATCAAGATATGAGAACAAGATCGTATTTGAAAGTAATAATACATAATCCAAGATCGCAAGTCTGAAACATGAGAAACACAGGAAGACCCGCCACATGCCAATACATTCCATCTGAAAAAAGCATATTAGATGCATCTATATCACTCGCATAATAAAGATCAGTTATCTCTGTTTACAGATCTACTCTTATTAAAAGTTGTCAGAATAATAACTGCAATGTAAATTTGGTATTGAAGTTTTGATAAATCCGGAATTTGTTTATTGCAAGATACTAATGTCAAAAACAAGGAAAGAGACTATTGCCAGTGAGCTAATAAAATAGGATTGCGCAAGAGACACGGGAAAATCAAGTTTATCCCGATCAACATATAACCACTTGTCTAGTATCTATGTTAATTGATGGAAGACTCATCGATGGCTTTGTATTTTATTACATCCACCCACACGGAAGCTGTCAGGTTAACAGGTCACCTCCTTATGATATGAAAACACGTTGTTCGTCTGTCCTGAAAGACAATGTCCACTTCGACATCGAAAAAATTATCATTTGACAGTTTCTAAATGCTGGTTTGCCTAAATAATGCACATACCTTTTACTGATCCCAGTAAAGTCAAGTCACATTAAACGAATTGCACTAACTATGGTGCTCATATATGAGATTAAAGGGATGCTTAGGTGGTTAACAGCTCCCTTCTCCAAGGTGATAGGGTTCGAATCTCATCCCCTAGTAGGGGGATCAGTACCATAAAATAAAACCATGGTCCTCACCTGCTGGCTTGCACTTATAAAGAAAACCGCATCATGTACACAGAAAATAGAAATTCAACATGGACTGCAAACCAACAGTTTGTTTTTTTTTTTTTTTGACATGCTAAGGTATTGGTTCCAAGAGTTAGTTTGAGGGGATAATTTTACCAGCATGCCGTGATGCCATATGAAGCAGCCAACTCTCATCAAAGTATAAAATCATGAACCAGACTAAATGGTTTCCATTAATAACCAACTTCCAGAGTTCAACTGCATAAGATGATGAAATTCTGATACATATGCTGGAAGCTGAATAAGAGAAGTTCCTTAATCTTTTAAAGTTAATATGAATAATTTAAAATTCTACCTGATGATGCTTTGTAGTCCTATGTTTTGACCTAATCCCCGGGTATACCACCCCAATAGGCATTGCTGCCTGGTAGCCAGAAACTGTTCTCTGTATGCTAAGGATTCACCCCTGCTCACTTTGTTTCTATTTCTCTCATTATATACAAAAGCATTATATAATGGTTTCCTTGTTGGTTTTGCTTATGGATTGAGCTCCACCTAGCTTTTGAGAATTGGATCAGCTCTTTCAAATAGATTAATTCATTCCCCCTATTCGGGGTGCTTGTTTTCGATTAATAAATGGGACAAAATAATCGTGTTATATTATGGCCTAAGCATTTTCCCAAAACTTGGATCTTGACAGATTTTCTCCAACAGAACTGTTTCCCTGAAATTTATGTGAGTATTGCTTTTTGGAACTCAAGAGCCTAGAAAATAAGAATTTTGTTGATGAAGTAAAGTTCTTTGTCCTTAGTAACTATGCTTCTATCTTAGCTATTTGTGACTCCAAATAACAAGTTGGTCCTGACAGTGGAATGGTAGAAAAATGGGATTTAACTGTTCAGACTTTGTCCCTTCTTCGGGAGTGTCAGAAGGAATTCGGATGATTTGGAAAGATGATCCCAAAAGGAGATTGTCCCTCTAAACAGTTTTTTCAGCTAAAAGATATGTTATTTTGATCTTTCAAGAAACCTTAGCTGTAACCAAATTATACTTAATTTTGACTTATGCTCCACCACATCAAACTCAAAAGAATGAGTTTTGACCGAAGTGTTATGTTATATTAGATCTTTTCTCCTCCCTTTTATAACCCTCTGATAAACTTACGGACCTCCGTCCCTGGTTATCCTTTAAGATTTCCCAGAAATAACATTTTATCTGACTCAAATACCATTGATCTTCCTTTTCAAGTTCAAAAGTATACTAAGAGGAAGAAAAATAGTGGCGCAAATAATATTTTTGAAGTTCTTGATATAACTTTGTCTCTCCTTGTTGGCTCTATGACCAAAATGCGGTCTTAAAGCACCATAATTTTACAAGTACCGGATCACACGCCTATTTCAATGAGCTTGAATGTAGAAATGAGGTAGGGTCCTCCTCTTTTCCGATTCGAGTCCATGTGGACGATGAAAAAAGATTTTACAACTCTGGTCCAGAAAGCTAGGAGCAGTAGATTCATCAGATCCTATATGCTACCTAAACGAGAAAAAAAAAATCTTGAAAATCAAAACCAAAGAATGGAACAAAGCTAGATTTGGGAATCAGATAACTGCAAATATTCAAAATAGTCTCAGTTTTAGTCCAATGGACATTCAGCTCATAACAACCAAGATTAGTGGTTGAGAAAGAATGAAATAGGAAGTGAACTTACTGGAACCAAACAGCTAAAAAACTTGAAAACAAATTTTTGGAGATACGAACTCGAAATATTTTCAAATTTCTGCCACTGCTAGGAAAAAAAAGAATGCCATCCGTAAGTTTATATCTAAGGATGGTATTTGAATTTTAGACTCAGGCAATATCGGCTGTGAAATCCTTTTTGCATTCAGGAAATATTCTAAAAGAAATAAATCGTACAGACATCGCCCTTATAACGAATGCGCTAACAGAATTATAACGAATTATACGGATGCGCTACCTCACTCGAGAATAAAAAGGATAAAGGAGGGCAGATAGCCATCAAGCTAGATATGGAAAAAACTTATGATAGACTTGAATGGATTAATCAAAGAAACTCTTTTCCAGATGGGATTTCACCCAAAATGGGTTTACTAGTAATTGCATTCAATTGTTACCTTTTCCCTTTGTGTTTTAGTCCATGGTAGCCCTCAAAAGGTTTTCTTCTTAGCAAGAGGTCTAAGACAAGGTGACTCACCATCTCCATTTCTGTTTATTCTCTTTGAGGAACTTTGAGCTAGAACGATCCACAAAGAAAGTGACTCTTACGTCAGCACCATAGGTATGAAACTAGCAGGATTAATATAAAATTCCCGTTTCTTACTTAACACTATGACTTTTGCAAAAGCTACATCTTTAAGTTGTCATGTGATCAAAAATATTCTTCATAAATTGTTCCACTTCTGGTTTGATTTTCATAAATCGGCTTTTAAGTGTATTAAAATGTGACTAGAGCAGAGATACTTATCTTCCAAGGGATTCTTAATATGCAAGAAGAAACTACTGTGGGAAAATATTTGGGGTGCCGCATTATTGACTCAGGAGCTAGTAAAGATACTTTGAATGAGGAGCTAGTAAAGATACTTTCAATGAGCTTATTGATAATTCTTGTAATCAGTTAAGTAAGCGAAAAGCAAATGATCTTTCCTAAGCAGGAAGAACAACTATTATTCAAGCTAATCTTTACTCCAAAGCTACTTCTCAAATGCAAAACTTTCTCCACTTATTTCAACTCATAAAGAACTTGATAAAATTAGTAGAAATTTTTTCTGAAACAAAGCCAATGTCTCAAAAGCTCCCAATTGAACTGGATAGGATAAAGTTTGTTCACCGAAAGAATTGGGGGGCATTGGGTCTAAATGCTCAGAAACTTTATCAAATTTCCAAAAGCAATTCCGCATAGCTTTGAAAAAATCTCATGAAACTCAGAGCTATGTTCAAGCAAGGCTGTCAAGTAGGTAATGGCTAGATTATTGATTTTTGGTATATGACATTTGGGCATCTAAAACTTCGTAATTTTCAATATGCAACCCCAGTACACCCCCTCCTTGTGGGATTAAACTTAGCAACTTCATTTCTCCTTATTTGCTTTGGAGGAAGGATGACCTTATTCACGTCATCCCCATAGAACTGGTCAGAGTTATTTTTGGATATCCCTCTTACGAATATGGGAATTTCAGATAAGCTATTTTAGAGTCTTGACACCGTGCATGCCTCTTAGTGTCAGTAAAGCACAAGCTGTCGATGAATGAGTTCCATGAATGACACATATATTGTACCATGTAGTTATACATGGTGTTATTAGCATCAAGTGCAAAACTTGCATTATAGGGTTGCCCAATAAAAAGCTGCCAACTTACCAAATGCAGAGATAGGCAAAAATGTGAAAACTGGAGCCCCTCCTCCATCACCCATATCATCATTGTTCTCTGAACTACCTGAAAACTTTATAAGTGAGCTGCCACTAGTTGCTTTCAGAAAAGACCTCATAGCTCTGCCCGAATTCATCATGTTTACGACAACAGAAACCTGCAGAGTATATCGCTCAATATTAATTATTAGAGATGAATTGTTAAGACATCACTCTTCTTATAATTTGCATTTAAGGCTCATAACTCCTAGACAACCTGATTAAAATTTATTGAGGAGGCAAAGCATCATACTCATCTACAATTTTTAAACTTTAGCCACGGAAAGGGAAGTATACCTTGTCAACTAGTCAAACATGTCCCCCCTACCTTGGCCTATTTTGCACAGTAGAAATACAGGAAAAAATGCTGGATAGGTAGAGAGATTCTTTGCGACACTACTAATCTATCATTAATCTTTTCTGTAAACTTTCTATATGTTCTTTTGGACTAACTAAAAAGATTTAAATGTAAGCCATAGGACATCTTAACAAAAATACGATCTGATATAATACATGTCTAGAACAACAAAATTAACCTATCACTCACAAAAAGTTATATCTACATACTGATACAATAATATACTGCCACTGATCCATACTTTCAGATGCTTTCTAGGGTTTTACGACATAGCAGTACTAGAGATTCAGTGACATACCATAGCCTTGTAGGAAGATAGAAGTTGGCTTTGCTGAAGCTCCTGATGCAAAATCAATAAACAAGTTAAAGAGGAAATCAGCAGAAATCATCAACGCACTAGTTCCTCAGTATTTTTAGAAGAATGATGACACACAATTCTTCCTTTTACTCACATACCAAAAAAACTAACAGCAGTCTCCCTACAACATATAATCACCAAAATATATCTCAGCCAAATCATCTATCAAAAAATTTTCTACATACATAGCGAGGAAGCTCAACCTATACTTAAAACACAAATTATTAGAAAAGACGGTCTACTTATACTAGGAAAAAAATTAAGCTTCCTACAAGCCCAAATTAGTTGTAGATTTATATGTCTTTATTGGGCCAGCATGGCTTGGTCTACTTTTATAATAAAGGTAGTAGACGGTCTTCATCATTGAAAATATTCCATCATACTAACCTGCTGCTTCAAAAGTTTAGAGCAAGCCTTTTTGCGAATATTCGGCATATCGCTCAACACACCAAAGTCCATGTCGTCCATATATCTGCATCAAAGCACAATTGATTAAGAAAAAAACCGAAAAAGGATCAAAGTCGAGACATAACCACCTTTCACAAGCAAATTACAACAATCACACAAGAAGCAAACGTGTTCTTAGAAACTCAGAATACAGCGTTTCTTCAGTATATGAACAACAACTTGAAGGCAAAAACTTTGGTAAGACCCTCCCACCATAAAATACCCAAGCTCACCCCCGTCCTCTCATAGGACCGTCTTACCAATGTCTTCACAAATTAAATACTCACCTGGTCTCACCATAAGACCGTCGAACCTAGGAC
>CAAKMY010045823.1:3093-13748 GCA_901111285.1 Corrigiola litoralis | reverse complement strand
GCCATGTCATTAAGTGACATAAACACCATAAAAACTGCTACTTAGGAACAACAATACACCGCATATCACCAGTACTTTTTCTTCATTTTGTATTCAAGTCTTCTTATACGCCAAAGTAAAATCTGACAAGCGAACGCTCGTTTGAACAATATTGCTGAAAGAATAATTAGTTTCTCAAATAAAAACAAGTGCGATGATACGAGCAAATACTCGACTTAATAGTACTAGTGCCAAAGGGTCTTGGATAAAAACCCAACGCAATGAACACTTAGTTTCTCAAATAAACCTAAGTGTAGTAACGCGAACGAATGCTCGGCTTAACGACAATAGTGTTGAAGGGTCTTAGGTAACAACCTGGTGCAATGGACACTTAGTTTCTCAAATAATGATAAGTGTAATAATGCGAGTGAATGTTCGGCTTAACATTTAATTATGCCGAAGGGTCTTAAGTAAGAACTTAGCATAATAAACACTTAGTTTCTCAAATAAACATAAGTTCAATAATGCGAGTGAATGTTCGGCTTAACAAGTAATAATGCCGAAGGGTCTTAGGTAAGAACCCAGCGCAGTGAGCACTAAGTTTCTCAAATAAACATAAGTGAAATAATGTGAGTCAATGCTCGGCTTAATAGGCAGTAATGTCGAAGGGTCTTAGGTAAGAATCCAGCACAATGAATACTTAGTTTGTTAAATAAACATAAGTGCAGTAATGCGAGCTAATGCTCGACTTAACGATAATAGTGTTAAAGGGTCTTAGGTAAGGACCAAACGCAATGAACACTTAGTTTCACAAATAAACATAAGTGCAATGATGCGAGTGAATGCTCGACTTAACAGCAAAAGTATTTTCAACTTAACCATTCATTATATTTACACTCAAAGGCTAAGTACAACAGATATGACCCCTCGGACCTATGTTGCAACTACTCAAAATTTAAATATCTAAGCATAGTATTGATGAGATTGTTCAAGTTCCATGATCTCAACAACTATTACCCATTTTTCTCTTTGAGACAGAAGGTTCTCAGCTTCACTTCTATGTTGATTGTCATATTGGAATTGTTTTTTATGCTAATATATAAGCATATTCCTTTACGTACTTGGATGATTGCTATATTCACCAACCATAGGACACCTCCAAACAGAGACCTTTATATCATTGGAGGGTTTCTAGCTACTCTGTGGATGGTTTTGAACATAAGGAATAACTCATTAAAGAGGATAAAAAATGTAGAAAATCAAGCGATATGTCTCATTAAATGATGGTTTGCTCTTACTAACAAGGCTATGAAGTTAAGGGACAATGCAATAAATAGTAGTTCTCCAAATCAGGGCTCACACTCCTAATCAAAGGATCCTCTAACTATCCCTCCTAAGTTTGATACGGTTTTAACTAAGAGTATTCGTTTATCTAGGACGTATATCCGACTTTTAATTGATGGTGCTTGGGGTCTTTAATGATCGGATGCAAGGTGTGATAGACTTTTTTTAACCATTGTCATAAATATTTCATTAAGTCAGATGGTGATGTTGGTTTGCCTACCTCTGTCACTAATGCAAAGGCTATAACTTGCTTCAATGTTATTTGTTGCATTATAAGCAAAGACTTCAAAAGCATGAGATTTTCATAGACTCCTTAGATTCTATTAACCAGTTGTTCACTTTGGATAAATTTAACTTTACGCTCGGATGGTCTATTATGGACATCATTTCTTTGCTGGCACGTACCTCATAGTGTGCCCTATAAAAGTTGATCGAATTCAAGTTCATCAAGCTCATATGCTTGTTGGAGTTCGTAAAAGTAGGGTTCTACTTCTCTGGTCTTTGAAATTTTCTTCCTTTTCTAGGTTACACTTTGTCATAATAAAAAAAAAAACTAGTGCCTAATCTTATATCAAGACGTTAACAGTTTGATATTATGGAAACAGAATATGATAATGATGTTCCAACCTTTGTTTATAGACATGAGAGAGAAAAAACCAAAAAAAATTCAATATTATGTACTTAGTGAAAAACCACTTTGATATAGTGCACATTTCAATACTCAAATTATTGTCCCCAAGCTCGTTCTTGTTTCCAAACGACTAGTCAAACTTGGATGGAAGTACATTGTGAAGTATTCCCGAACAGAAAATCATTTGTTGAAAGCGATGAAAACAAGAATCTTATTTACATTCCATGGGAAGATTATGTTGTGATCACATTACCCTTTATTTTGTTCGTACAACCTCTCATCAACCTTTGACAGTCCCTATTACGGTATGGAAGTTCTTGTCGAGCAGGTTTTCTAGTGATCTAGATCTCCTTCTCTTTGCCATCCCAGCTTGTTTCAGCAACTTAGCTAGCCTGTACTTCTCATCATCAACAGTTGGGTCAGCTGTGCCGAGCTTCTCTTCTCGCATCAAAACAACATATTCCAATAGATCAATTGCATCCTCCCATCTATGACATATCGACAAAACAAAAAAATAATAATTAAAGAGATGAATGAATTTCATTTATGGACTTATCGAATAAGCTAAAAAAAACACATAAAAAATAAACTCTAGTCATGTTTGTTAATTATCTAAAGAAGTTAAGTGCAAAGAAACTCAATTATTACTTTATCGATTCATATTTGAAACGGTTGGAGATAAGATAAATTGAATCCGTCACGCTTTCATCAACACAAAAGTTTTATGACAAAGATGTATCTAATCAACAAAATCATAAAATATAACCAATTTCGTAAGGATGATTGTTCTGAAAATGTATAAAGTGTTATAATTGGTGAATTACATGTCTATTGGGGTAGATCTTAGTCTGTAAAATTTAAATGAAGGTAGACTCATAAGTCATATATGTTCATATTAAAAAGGAGTAAATACACACCTTCCAAGTGCATCATATGTGCCAGCAAGATTGCTGTAGACTCCGAGAGTGTCTGGATGATACAATCCATATTCCTCCTCCAATATACTCTTTGCTTGTTTAAACAGATCTGCGGCCTCACTAATTGCATAAAGCTGCACACAGGTCAGACCTAGTTGGTTTAAAGTTATTCCATATAGCGAAGACTTCTTATCTCCTAATGCCCCAAACTTTAAAACAGAGTTTTTAAGATAGTTGTAGGAATCATAATAATTCCCCTGCATATAGTACATCACACCCATTCGTGCCTCGATTCCTGCAATCGTGCTATTTCGCCCAGGGTCATCCTTGAATATTTTGAGTCCCTTGTGCAATAAATTTAGGGACTCATCCAACTCATTCATTGACTCGAATATAGCAGCAAGATCACTCAAACCATTGGCAACATCCTCCATGTCAGCACCAGGTGGTGGATTATCGTAAATATAAAGGGCTTTTTCACAGTATGATTTGGAATCGCCAAACATTCCAATCGTGTTGTACAATTCTGCCAAACGAACAAATACTGAAGCAACAGTTGGATGGTTCCCTCCTTTGCTAGACGTAAAAGCAACAATTGCTTTATTGTAAGAAGATATCGCTTTATCATATCGCGCCAAAAATAAATAGGAATCCCCAATATTACAATCAACAACTGCTACATCTAGTTCATGCCCAGTATTGTGCATGGCCATGCTTGCAAAGACATAATGCTCGAGAGCTTCTTCATAGCTCCCCTTTGCATCACAAATTAGACCCATTAGCCTTCTATCTGCAGCTTCTTCAATTGAAGGGGAAACACCATTAACTTTCCTGATGTCTAAAGCCATCTGACAAAGCTTCTCTGCCTCATCAAATTCAAATGCTTGAACATAAGCCTCGGCCACATAACGACAACTATCTGCAAAATGAGGGTCTTGCTCTCCGAGAACATGTTTTTGAACTTCCAAACCAACCTTGTAGAGGAGAATTGACTTCTCAATCTGGCCAAACATTGCATATATATCACCCAACTGCATGCACCCAACAAATTTTGCAAGAGCATGATTTTGGTCCAACTCTTTATTTGGAATTTCGATCGAACGTTCTAAAAGAGGAATTGCTTCCCTATGTTGGCCTGCACTGCAATACATCGAAGCCAAAAGATGCAAACACATTACATAATCTAAGTTAGGCTTGTTACATACACAACTCTCGAATGATTTCTTTGCTCGAAGGACAAGCTCAAATGCCCTTTTTGGATTATCCCCTGAAGAAATCATATCCCTAGCCTTCTTAAGAAGATATGGCCCAAGGTAAGGGTTGTCTGTCGCTTTCTTACCATCTTCTTGACCACTTTCATGTTCATATTGTGAACTTTTGTGTTCATGTTGAAAACAATTGGATTTTGGTCTTCTGGAGCCTTGAACCATATTCTTCTTGACAACAGGAGGCTTCTGGCTAATACTTTTGAGATTACTAGTCTTTCCTTGAACTCTAGAAGGCATTCCATTAACTATCTTCCCAGACTTCTTTCTTTTTGACATTTTTCCATGTGAAACATTCTTATGCTCTACCACAATCACCTCTTTTAAGTCTTCCTCTGCAACAACATCATCTCCCACGAGTTGGTAGAGCTCAGAATCGGTTCTCCAATCATTACCATAGGTTGTGAAGCTACCGATGGACATGGATTTATCCGAGCTTGTGATATTGTCAATGTTCTTGTACAACTTCTCGATTGATTCATCAACAACATCATCATCAATGGAGAAATCAATAGAGCTACAACTGAGACTTTCAGGGCTAAGAGGACTTATTGGTGATGCCTTTTGTTTAAGGCTTCTTTTGACATGGCTTAAT
The DNA here is from genome assembly GCA_901111285.1 of Corrigiola litoralis. Classification (NCBI taxonomy): domain Eukaryota; kingdom Viridiplantae; phylum Streptophyta; class Magnoliopsida; order Caryophyllales; family Caryophyllaceae; genus Corrigiola; species Corrigiola litoralis. The sequence goes on along the minus strand of CAAKMY010045823.1, from coordinate 9,017 downwards.
CCCCCAGTCTTACTCGAAATTGTCTTTATATTTGGTTCATCAGTTTCTTCTCCATGCATTTTTTAAAGGAACCAGACTACATTCAAACATATAGAATTTAATTAAATGAATAAGTTACAATAAATTAAATTTTGTTATAAAAAACATAAAGTAGGGTGTAATAAAAAGGATCTCATAATATTAACAAATGAATAGAAACTGTGAACTTTAACATCGTATTAAATGTATCTAATGAATTTGAGAACCATATTTAAGACTATACTTTATTTTTTATTTAAATGAAATTGCATAAGGAAATTAGTCAACGATTTTTTGTATTTATATATATAAATAGAGAAAAACAACATTACATCGTTGCAACAACGATAATTTATCTTAGTCCCATCAACAAAGCCCGAACAAACTGGTAAGGGGCAAGGATATACACAACCTTACCCCTATAATAACCAAAATATGGCCAATCAATGAATCGTAAACATGCGCAACAATCCAAAAATATATAACAGAAAAAGAACTGTCACTAGGACATTATAAAAAATGTAGCTAGAACATTAGATGTCAAATTATGAAAAAAATTGAGACCATACCTTAATGACTAATCCTTAATGTAATGCTCTCTAGTAATAATATAACTTAAAGGATAGATTTTATGATTATGTCAGGTTGGATGATGAAGAAGAATTATGTATATTTATAACATAAGAAAGTGTGTATAAATTTATTCACAAATAGATGAACAAACTGTAAAAAATTGTTCTGGAAATTAGAATGAAATGTAAATTATTTGTTAAAAGTGGGGGTTGAAGAGGAAAAAGATAGAGTTGAAGCAACAAGGAAGGTGACCTCTCTTCCAACAAATTTCACCCCAACATTTTTCCATGTAAAGGAAATTGCTATATTTTTGGTGCATCTTGGGTGATTAGTTTTTTTTAGTTTTAGCTATTTTTATAGATTTTCACAACCTAGCACTGTACGCGAATTTTTCAACAAGTTTAGAATGTATGTAATATCAATTCTTATACTATACCCTAAGGAGAATGATTCACTTACACATAGTGTAACAAGAATGTTTTGACAAAATAAAATAATGATTTTTATCCTAATATTAATGACGAATTTGCCCTTATTTTCAAAATCCATTTATCTAAAAATGAAAGGTATATATCTTGTCATTTTTCTCACCCACAACCATTTGAGATTATCATCTCTCATCCACCAAAATCACAACCTACACAACGCAAATCCCACCCATCAAATCCACAAAGCTCAATGGGATCATGTAATACCTTTATAACATTCATGATATTCAAATTCAACAACTAACCAAACCCAATCCCCAGCCTATTGATGGGGTTCATTGATCATTAACGATGAGAAAGAGATGTGTAAGGGGTGAGGTGGGAGGGATGGCACTAGCTCGGTGGGCCGCAAGGGGAGGGGAATGGGTTGCCGTAAGGGTGCAGTGGCAAGGAGGGGTGTGATATGGGAGGTTGGGTGGGGATGCTTTTGATTTGTAATATCAAAAAAAGAAAAAAATGATAAACCATGGGTACAATAATGTTTAATATTAAATAAGTTTAGTTATGGTTAGAATTTCAATGACAAAAATGCGTTTTATATTTGTTGCTCATCAAATGAGATGACAACAACACACTATTAATTAAGGAATATCCTACTTACACAATGTGTAAGTTTAGGTTTTTTTATACTCCTGGAGTGCCAATCCTATTCCTATTCCCTCTTTAAAAATTACAGAAGTCACTACAACTCGAAATTAAGGGACATAATTAAAGTATATACATAATTTTTTCTTGGTCTCCTAGTAGATGTGAGATGCCATTTACCCCCCTGGACATAGTATAATTTGCCATCTATTTTGGATTTTCAATAAATCGCTTTATATGTTGCAAATAACGTGGAATACTAATCTTCTCTCATCATTAGGTAGTCCCTATTTAGTCGTTCATGCTAAGGTGAATCCAACCCCATATGGTCATCCAAATGGATTTGCTTCGTATAGCGGAAGAGATCCTATCTTTATCTCCCTCTTCTTTCTTAAGTTTTTTTTATAGTCATTTATCATTATGTTGCGATTAGCGTCTTCTCCACCTTTTTAGATCACTTGTCTTATTGTTCTTATTTTCTATTTCATCTTTTTATTATGTTTTATGATTATTTTCCTAGATATTCACACACTATTCGATTTTGATTAATCATATCTTAAAAGTGGTTTCTCAAAATTTAAATATTATGGAAAAAGTGATTGAACACCATTCGTAATGCAAAATCCGACTCATCCACACAAATAGACTTTTCAGGCTAGACTTGTGGTAGAATACAATATGATCAAATTTGATTGGACTAATTCGACTAAATCGCAACATTGAATATTTCAAACCTAATACACATCAAGTAAAACTACTATTGATATGGGATTAGAGAGTCAAACTCGAAACCTTTGCTCCCTAGTAACCAAGTCCTAAGACTTCATTGTCTTTCAATCTTTCACCGTCCAAAGCTCACTATAGAGTTATAAGATCATGTACTAGAAGCTCAATCAACGTTACATAGTTTTCTTACTAATATTGCGAATTTTTTAATTTAGATTTAACTGTGAGAATATCTACTTATACACCATTTTTTTCTTTTTACACTATAATTGAAGGTGATAATTAGGTGATCGGTTAGCTCAACGATCTGGTCATGCGTAAGCTTTTAGTTTAGATATTTTCAGTTTGGGTCATATTAGAAAATTCATTCTTATAGGTCAGTTTTGGTTTTGATTTGAGGCCTTTCAAGATAAGTCACGTTTATTTATTATGAAGAGTTTGAATATGTCTTATCAAATTATGAAAGCACCTCAAATATAAACAGAGGTTTAATAATAGATTGAGTTACAAATATTTACTAAGCAATATTTTAAGAATGGACCCTTTCTAAGTCGTTTCATTATTATCTTCAAGCATAATATTTTAAAAGAACAGTTAGGCATGCAAATACCAGCCATTTAATCATTAAAAGGTAAAACGTTTCTCATCATAATGATATAGTGACCATTTTGAACATTTTATATTATTATTTGAGGTTTGACTCATTTTAATTTAACTTACAAAATATGCCATCTTTGACCATTATGACAGATACGTAGTGTATATATATATATATATATACTACGGCAGCAACATTATGCGCCAAGCTATTCAGCCTTCTAGGAATAAAGGAAATCTTTAAACAGTGAAAATTACCAAACAAAAGCTTAATATTATCTAAAATAAAACCAAGTGAATCATTATGGGGGAAAAAGAAAAAAAAATATGAATGCTCCACCCCTTGAGACTAGACATTTTTATATTTTTGCCTAGTTTTTTACTCGGTTGTTATCAACAAGAAACCAGTATGTAGTGAATGTTTGATAAGTTTGCCTAGGTTGTTGTGAGTTGTCGACATCTAGAATCTATTACAACGAAGTGGTTTTCAATCAAATGCACTCGAGAGTCGAGACCTCAACTTGCGTATAAACATATGCAAGATGTGTTTAAACCAAGAACCATTGTTCGTCATACTAGCTAGGTTACTACAGCTGCAGCTGCAGCTGCAACTGCAACAGTCTTACGAACGGCAAGTTGTAACGACAGACGGGGAAGAAAGATGGCTTGTACAAGTTTTCGTATTTTCTGGGAATGGTAGTTAGATGGGATGTGAGTTTCCTGAATGCTTATGGAACTAATTATAACTCTTGAAAAGTATATTGATTATAAAGACATGCCCGGATAATCTGGATACAGATGCCATTTAACTATTTAAGTACTAACGTCTTCAAAGTTATACTCCATCAATGGTGATGCTATGTACCCTCTTTCATTTCTCTGTCTTCCTTTCCTTTCAGATTATACTAAAACCCTAAACAATCTGGAAAGTGGTAAGCTCAACTTTTCTTGCATAGTTTAAAGCCTGCAATACAAGTTAAACCTTACCGGAAAACAAGACCAATGTTATATTAGATAAACTTAAAAAGTAGCTGGCGGCATGTATAGATATGAAAAACTGCTTTCGTAATAATTTATCTTCCATAAATATACATTATACAAGTCTGAAACATCTTATCATGTGAACTTATGCGTACAAAGTACATATCCAGAGATAAGAGAGCTCAAGGCAAAGGCAATAAATGCAACGAAAGAAACTCCAACTGATGCACTCGCCATTGCTGGGAACTTGTCCTTGCCCCAGTTGGAGATCCAGTCATCCACACGTGTAAAAGCTGATGATGATGATGATAATAGAAGATATGCCAATATCTGTCATTGAAAACACAAGGATGCCGATAATTTCTCAGCAGACTGGCATGTAAAAAGGTTTATATCTTCATCGGTTATTGAGGACTCCAAAAAGGTATTCCAATGTTAGCTACCAGCACTTAAAGTGCGCGAAAACAGAATTTTATACAACAAAACACATTACTCTTTTAGTACGCTAATTCAGGAGGCTCTTAAGATAGCAGGTGACACCAGTGATTGGTCTGAAAATAACAAGAACCCCAAGTTGAGAATCACCTCAACATGAGAGTACCAATCAGATTTCAGTAATAAGGTTTCATGCAAAGATCTAACATTTGCAGAAATCTTATGTTCTAGAGGAGACATCTTCTATCGAAAGCGGCTTCAGATTATATCACTATAAACACGCAGAAGATGACACCAGATTAGGTAAGCGGTTTCCAGTTTGAGAGCCTAAAGATTTGAGATAAGATTTACAAACTTGTTCTGGTCAGCCAGAATTCAGCATTAACATCTTCTATTAGTGTTTATTATATTCATATCTCACTCTGAAGGCGAATTAACCAAGCCTTCAATGGGATACAAAGTAGCGAAAAATATGTTTATGACTATTAGTTACCATTTTTGTTAGTTGTAAACAATTTGAGTATTGGTTTATAATCTGTTAGTAAAAATGTACAAAAATAAAAATATGCAAGCAAAGTATCACAAGCTTTTTCATTGTGCACTTGCAATATGAAAGTAAAATAAAGAATGCCTAGATTCGATAAGTTGGCTTATCCACCTGGTAGGAATACTGCACAGATAAACATAACTTCCACCAAGACATCACCATCAGAGTTTGCTTTATCCAATCACCAGTGGCCCAAGCAAGTAATTCATATTCTATTCAATGACCTTTAGCAGGGAAAGAGAAATCCTAACCATGCATAAAGAAAAGAGTAAAGCAGAGAAAAAGGAGCTAAAAAGGCAGCCCAGGGGCACTGGAGATTCTTCTAAGCCAAGTAATTTTTTCTTAACCAAGTTAGCATCCCAATCTTTTGAGTTCAGACAAAGGTTCGGCAAGGAGATTTAGAACTTCTTGGCTCTTGTCCAACACTAACACAGTTCCAAGTACAGATACACCAGGATGGAGTGCTATCGGGAATTACTACTCAAATATCTCGTCTCAATGCAAATGAACAATTCGTAATAATTGGGTATATGTTTTCAAATTTGGCTTACGCTTCACACACTACTGGAACAAATCAGGACTTCTAACCCCAATTTATCGAAGTAATCCTGCAAAATCCAAACTATCGACTACGGTGGAATGCTGAACTAAACCCGTCTCTAATCAATAATGGTTCTCCACCAAAATGCAAAAATTACCGAAACACAAACATTTAGGTACATTAATTTGGCAGTATTCAGGAAAGTGGCTCAAACACAAACCAAATGAGGATGAAACTTGTAACAGTTAAACTTCGACAGAATGAGACACTCGGCCATCTGCTTTCCTGACAGTTTTTCTGATACTAAATGTCATACATTTTGCATCTAATCCTTTTTCAGAAGCCTCCATAAGCAAAAACAGGCTTTTCACCTTTTCTTCCCATTTCTTTCGAAAATAGTGTCTCCGACCAATTCTTTTTTTTTTTTTTTTTT
>CAAKMY010045814.1:0-19079 GCA_901111285.1 Corrigiola litoralis | reverse complement strand
GGAGTGTAAAAATCACTTCCCATAAGTTTCCTATTGTCAAAGAACTCCTTATGCTATTTAATTGCATCATTGGATGCATCTCAAACTACACCATTTGCATTCATCGAGTGTGGAAATAGACAAAAAGGTCTGGAGATAGACAGTCCAATTTATACTATCATATTTTCGCATATTATTTGAGCAAATGCTTAGACAAAAAGGTATGCCGTATGGAGTAGCAAAGATAAACTGGATAGATACAGAGATATAATTGGCAATGAGAACGAACATTTTCATTCCTCTCACAGGGCGAGGATCACCTCTATGAGGAAAAGCTTAGAGAACTTTATACAAATTTATCTAACCCAGAAAATAATTCATGGGTCTTGGGTTAGATCAGTGCTGATCAATCAACAAAAAAAAAAAAAAACCCCAAAAAAAATATTAGATGGGTTTCAAAGAATAAAAATATCCACTTCCAGCCATATCCAAGCAATGAAGTAAAGATGTTAAAAAAAAGAGAAGCATAAGCTGCTTCATCTTACGGCCATCTTTCTTCAAGCTCGAACCAAAAACCTCCCATTGTCGTCGTCTTTGTCGTGTCGTTGTCGTTGTAATCATCTAAGCATGGAAGTAAGAGAACGGAAAACCACTTCTTCACAAGGGATAGTAAGGCCCATATCATGAACAAAGCCAAACTCCTCCTCAGCTCGTCGAAGCAAGCATTGGAACTCAGGATGAGACAGGAAAGAAATCGGAACAATGTACCTAGTTCTATTCTCTCCTACATAGACGGCAAAATGGCCTTTAGGTACGTCGATAGGTAGGCCGTCTTCGTCGTAACCATGCTTCTTCCCCAAGCTTGAGCATCTCTTAAGGATTTGCTTAAGCAATGCTGCTTGTGGTAGTTTGCTTGACTTTCTAAGGGCCATATTTTTATCTACGTACTAGTTTTTAGTACTAGTGGATATAGCAAATGTTGCTGAGGATAAAGAGAAGGTGAGTTGATATTGTATGGGAAGTGAGGTGAGGAATGAGATGGGTGTGAAGGGGGTATTTAAGGAGGGAAAAAAAGGAAGAAGAGTAGAGATATGATCAAGAAAGGAAGACAAAAGGGGACCAGGGGGTCATGTGGGTTGTAGAGTGCAAAGGACAGACCACGGGAGCTTGATAGGATGTGTGTATTTGAGCCAAGGGCAAGGTGGGAGCCCTGTGCAATTGGTTTTAGGCCCTCTTTTGTAGCGCCTACTAATAACCATGTGGATCCCATCTTAGCTCACAGTTTCATTCTTCTGTCCTACTCTCTTTTCAGGTGCATTTTCAAGCCATGAGTTTTTAGTCATTCTGATTTCTGATCTAGTCATGGTTAAGGTTATTGTATTCTGTTATTGCAACTTGTAACTTGGAATCTATGCTTAAAGTTAAAGAGTTATAGTCAAGTACTTCAGTTTTGTTACTTGTGTTCAGTTTATAAATAGGAGTAAACTATTTCCTGAGTCCTGACACAATGTGGTTTGGTTTTTTGGAAGTTGAAAGAGAAGTATTTGGATGCGCTAGCTCTTACATAGTTACATTACCCTATATGGTGTAGAATAAATAAGGTCCTTGTTGGTGTAGTTTGTTTTAAGTCACTAAATCCACTAAACCAGTACAAGTTGTAGTTGTAGTACTTTAAAGATCTCAGAAGAATGGATATTTTTTGACAGAAACAGACAGATCAAAGGAATGACAATGTAAACAATACTAGAAACGTACATCTAAAGTTCTAAAGGGCATTCCTCTTGCGGCAATAACTACTTATGTCATGAATTATCACCTTTTTTGATCTACTTCTTAAAACACTTTCATATATGGGCTGTGACTGTCTGAACTACGCTTCTTGTTACAACTTGTAAGGCTATACTATACATCACTAGAAAAGAAAGCCACTGCAGAATCCTATAATTCATTCTTTTACTATTTTCATCAAGATGATGCAACATATCATGATATGAAAAGCAATTCCAGAAACATTCAAAAGTGTGGCTAGCATATGTGCTACTCTTATCTTATGAAGAGTACGCGAAACATACTTTAGTTGGTACCAAGAGGCTTTCCTACAGAAACAAGTCAAGACACCACAAGGTGCATCATCATTAACAGATTGCTAATTATGTGAAATTTCTACGTCCCTTTCAAACTGACAAGCTCCTAATAGACATCTGCACATGGAAATGGAAGTCCAAATCCTTAACTTTCTATTATCACTATCATTACATCACTAATTAAAAAAGCCATCATACTATTATTAGTACTACTTCCTCTGCTTTGATTCCTTTGATTGTTTACTCCTACTAACTTTCTGTGAAATCACGGACTGGAGTGTAAACTGTACTGGAAAGGTACAATTACAGGAACCGAGGTTTTGGTATTTTCTGATTGTTTAGACTTGTGATTCTGCAGAAGTCATTGACAGAAAAACTACAAACAGCATCTCTAAAAAGATTGTTGTAAACTCTTCATGTGTAAACTGCCACAAGTTCTGAGGTGTCTTTTAATTAGAGTTTCTTGACTAGAATATCCCCTTTGGTTTCCTTCAAACAGTTATTAGTTGGGCAAGAGATTGAAACAACTAACTGACAATCAACCCATATTATTAAATATATTTCACATGACCGTTCTACTAATGTACTAATTTTTAAATCCAGTTGAAGATTATTATTCTTAATAACGTATCAACTTATTTTGAAACTAAGCCTAAGTAGGCATTATAATGGCTATTAAATGATCTTCATGATCCTTCTGCAATATGTTAATTTATGTTCTAGTCTGAAGAATATATCTGTACTTCCCAGGTGCTATGTAGTGTACCTCTCATAAATAAAACACAACATGGTTATTCTTTTCTACCCCCTATATGCTCAATCAAGTTGCCACTTTATTTGGCAGTTCTCTCTTTTATTTTTTAATTAGTCTTCCGTTTTTGTCTCTTATTGATGCATAAACATGTTTCTAGGACTTTCAGGTGAAAGCTGAAGATTGAGCAAAAACCATACTTAAAAAGCTAATAAGTCTAAACTTCAAGCATTCTCACTCAGGATGTCATTTGAACTTACTATATGGAGCAGTCTCTCCTGAACCTGTGCAAGACTAAACTTAACATGACACCAAATTTTCTTTGAAGCGGAGGAATGATTCACTAGTTTAGGGGATGCAATCTTATCCTTTGACCAAGGAACCAAAATGGTAAGAACTTGATAGCACTAGCTACTGGATCTGAAATAGAAGATCATCAGGAGCCTAATATCCAATTATTCTAGCGAAAGCATGACCAGTAAAACTATCCAAAAACCATCAAGTATTTCCTATAGTTGAAGAACTTGACCAACGTGGAGTTGTGGACCTCATTACTAATGATTAAAGGCCTTAATCAGATGCTAGGGATTGCTAGGTGAGACATCAACTTAAATTTGCTGGACAGTTGACACTGATAAAAAGGCTAACCAAAGGAGCAAGCAATAAGTTTTAAGCTAGTTCAATTCTTTGACCTACCAATCTACCGTACCATATCCTAACAAGTAACACCAAAACCACCCGAAGTGGCAAAAGTTTAGCAATAAGGACTTCCCTCCGTGGTCCTCCCTCTTTCACCATATGGCCATATCACTCCCAAAATGGAGATGTAACAAAACCACAAGTGAATCTACTTGAAATGAGCACCACCAGTGTACACATCTAGCTAGATTGGATCCCTCTTGGACAACGATTGTATCTCATGTTCCGAGGCTTAGAATGCAATTCTACCAAAGAGGATAGTTGTACTACGGAGATGTCTCCTTCAGTACTGCTTCGACTCCAAGAGAATACAACCATACATAATTCCGACCAAGCACAGTTCATCAAATAACAAAAGTAAACTTGAAACAATCTAGGATGCTAGATTGCTAGAGATAGGAAGTTAAGATACTGACAGAACTTCACCTAGCTTCTTAATTAGTTGTACGATTTTTATTTATTGTTTAGTTGGTTTTGATCTTTTCTTGCTGCATTGCTGCAAATTAAAGATGAGGAATTATTAACCGTGCAGTACAAAAGCATTCGACCATGACAGAAGGTACAGTATGTTAATCAGCCATATATTGTGCTGTCTAGAAACTCTCCCATGTTCTGTGGACTACATCTACTAGGAAGTTCAATTGAGATGGAATCGGTGGAGAGACAGAGAGGGAGGAAGAGGCTCATTCTACTCAAGCGCAATGCCCTGACCCACAAGAGCCAACATCAAAGGTATTTTCTCTGAAGTTGATTGTGACCATAGCTTTCACTGAGCACATGCAAGCCATGTTACTCTTGCTCTCAGTCTCAGATCCCTTTGTGAATATATGAAACTAATAGCCCTGATGTCACTCCTAATTGATTAACATTTTCAATATTGCCTTTTAATGTTTTTACACTAAAGGGGTTGACCACAGATCTTTACAGCACAACAGATTTTGCTTGAGTTTCAAACTTTCAATAAAAACATGCGAAGACCAAGTCTTTTTATAAAACCACTTTCTTTCTTTTGGAAGCTCTCAGGTTTTCTCCGAAATTTTGGGTTGCGGGAATGCTCTAAGATAATATGTGGAGTAACATATAGCTCAAACTCGGTATTCAGTACCCGACACCGGTGCGTATCCAAGTGTCCCACTGGGCTAACTTTTCAAATATCTTGCATGATTTTAGCTTAAAAGGAAGTGTGCAGTGTTCGTGCCCATGTCTGCGAAGTGCCTACATGGGTACTTGGAGGAAAATGAAGAGCTTCTCTATACATAAATGAATAACAAGAGTGCATATATATTGTAAGTTGTAACGTTGGTTTTACATGATCATTAGTAAACATTAAATTTGTAACACAGAAAGACACAGATCAGACATTGTGAAATTAATATGACAACACAAGTATAAATTGGCCAGAGAAAGATTTAGCTAGCTTTTTGGCCCACTTTAGAAAGCGAAGATTATAAAGGATATGAACTCATACCTGCTTATAGTCAGCCCTAGACGAAGAACGATCACATCTGAAAGGCCAGAAGCACATGCAACAGTGGCCAAATGAAAGGTACTATCATCTTGCATTCTCCACCTGTCTGAAACAGTGATGAAGAGTACTATGAGTCTGGGGCGTACTGGTGGAGGTTTTCCACTATGGCCCTCCATAAGCACATGTAGCTTGCTTTCAGGAGTTCCATGAAAAGAACGGTCCTCCATACATGATGTGTACAGGAAAATAGGACACCAGCTCAGGCTATCAATCTACTCTAATTAATATTTCCCTCAAAAGATAACTAATTTGATTAAGAACCTAGTATGTGGTCACACTACAAGTTTAATTTGATTTAATTTGCTTTGCTACATGTATGCATTGTTGAAATAAAGCTGGTTGTGGTGCTCAAAGACAGGAAATCATTAGAAGGAGTTAGTAGTCAGCAGATTCTTTTACAGATCTACAGCGGACTTGAATTCTGATAGATTGGCCCAAAGGAACAGAACATCAGTAGTTCACCACCAATAAAAACAGATGTCGTAAGGAAAATATATGGTCAACTATGAACTCTCTCATTTCCTTGACTTAGATGGTAAAGCACTAGAGCTAACATATAGAAGTATTTGCTTACTGAATTTTGAAAAGTCAAGCCATGGAACCATCCAAAAACTAAGCACAAACAAAGTGGTTGGTGCTTAGACTAAAACCATTACATGGCAAACACTGCATTAGCTCTGGAAATCATTGTAAAAGAAACAGGATAACCTAAGGGGGTTCAGACATCAGATCTTACTATTGACCAGAATAAAAGAATAGCATACTTAACAATACTTATACAAATTGGCCAATGGTCTCGTTTAACATTGAGTTCGCCTAAACCGCTCAAACTAAGCAGGGACAATATTTCTTTGTACCGTTCATACACCTGACCCCCCACCCCCCCTCCCCCCATCCTCACCCTCCTGGTGCACGAGCCTCTTTGAAGACATTGAAATAATGTAACATTGTTGTTTGAAGGACAACCACTAAAAGTAAAATACCAGTCACTACACAGCAGTATGCATGCCATTGCAAATTTCTACCTGTGCATGCCATATTATACAATTGCATGTAAGATGTAACCACTAACCAGTATACAGGGTTCCCATTACGAGGCTGTTAGTTACAACTTATATCAGCGCCAACCAACTGCAACAACCTAAATGCATCTACAGACTCACACGATAAACATGTTAGGTGTTCCACACACATATTTCTCAGTAGGATAACACGCATATAATTATTGCATAAATTAAATATATTAAGTTTGGATAATGCGTCAAATCTTTATCGGTATAATTTTGAGTATTTGGATGAGGTTCATAAACAAACTCTTAAAGAGTCCAAAAGTTAGCAGCTAGTATGAATGATAATCAACTGTGCCATCCCCTTCGCTGAACAGAGCAAAAGGCCCATGCTATGTTAGCAACTCTAAATATATCATGCATGCAACATAGTCATATAACAACAGGCAAGATGCAGCCCCAAAGTTGGGGGGCTGTTAAGCTACTCCGGGCTTCAGGATTAACCTGCCTTATGAATTTTATGATCTGCTGAGTAGGAAATTTATATTTGTGTGAGCCCTCTGTTTTTCCAATGTTCTCAACTCATCTATAACACTAAAACATCTGCTTGTTACAGAAAAATATACATATAAAGAAAACTCGAAAATGACTAAAGCCTGTGAAATTACTAGAAAAGGTTAGGTCCATCATCATAATATAATATGAAATTTTGTTCTATTATCAAAATGTTTTAAGTCTTGACAATAGGTCATTACAAATCAATATCTACTCCCAGTGCAGCAAGCATTTTCAAGTTCCAATTTCGTTTAATGACAAGTTGAACAGGATGCAGTACAGATTTAAGTATTTGTACATCTATAATACCTACAGACCATTGCATAAAACACAGCTTAAGCTAGCATGAAGGATAAGGAAGAAATGCCGCAAGATGGTCCTGCTCGGTTAACCAGCCTCCACATAGGTTGTTATCATATCTAAGCTCCCTTAATCAATAAATAGATAGCTTAGTTGAAAGCATTAGCGCTCAAGAGGTCAAGTTAAATTCCCTCAGTTCTGTTTCATGCATTTTCTTCTTGCTCTGTTAAAGCTCAATGCCATTGACAGATTTGCTACCACCGAAAAATTTCCACTGCTGCCTCTTTTCTCTCCTTAGTGCATAAATGATTTTGCAAATATGCCTTGAAAAAAAAGATGAACTTGGCTGCATTAACCTTTTGTACATTCATGATCTCCTGTCGAAGCTTTTACCTGAAGAACTGCACTTCTTGCGTTGTCACATTGATCCCATGAGATGTACATACACTTGGTATTCTAGTCTTTTGTTTTTAAACATTTCTACAATGCCTCAGTTAGTTACCTCTATCCAGCTTCGGCCAGCATTTTTCTTTATCCCATGCTCTTTCATCAGATTGCTTAAGTGCTCAATCTCATTCCACATGCCAAGCTTAGCATACAAGTTTGAAAGTAACGCCAGAACTCCTGTCTGCCAAGGATCCAGTTCAAGGGCCTTCTTAGCGACCATCCTAGCCAAACTAATATTCTCCAGTTCCATGCAGGCATTAAGCAAAGCACCCCATATTGGGACACAAATGCTAAGGCCTCTACCTGGCATCTCACAAACTATCTCCAATGCCCTCTCCAGCTCACCAGCCTTGCAGAGCAAATCGACCACACAGCTGAAGTGCTCTGGGCCAGGATCTAGCTTAAAGTCACGAATCATGGACTCGAAAAAAGAGAGACCAAGGTCAACTTGGCCAGTGTTAGCACAAGCTGATATAACAGTGACAAAGGTTACCTCGTCAGGCTTCACTCCTTCCATCAACATGTCGTCATACAACCTAATTACTTCTGCATAATGTCCATTTCTTCCATATGAACCTAGCATCGAGGTCCATAGAACCACATTTCTCTTTCGTTCCAAACCAACTGCAAATCCAGATAAATTAAAGACTTGCAGAGCCTTGCCCACTAAACCACACCTTCCATACAGTTCAATCAATGAGCTCAAGAGAACAAATTCAGTTTCTAAACCAGACGTTGTCCGAAGCACATAGGCATGCACTTGCTTACCCAAGCTAATTGCAGACAGTCCAGCACATGCGCATAAAACTGCTGTCAAAGTAAATTCATTATAGTTTACCTTCAGCAGAGGCATCTTCCTGACCAGTTCGATTCCCCTATCCCAAAGCTTTGCTTCACCATAACCTGCTAAAAGAGCATTCACACAAACTGAATTTTTAACCGGAAGCTCACGAAAGGCCGTTTCTGCATCGTTAAAAAGTGATGATCTAGCATACAGACCAACAACAGCACTCCCCACAAATACACTAGCTGACCAACCTGACTTCACTAAAAGAGTATGCATCTGCTTACCATAACCAACTGTCTTGGCATTTGAAGCAGCAGTTAAAGCACTGCATAAGGCATAACTTTCCACCGGAACACCATAAGTATGCATCAAAGACAATGTCCTAAGCGCCAAAGAAGAGAACCCAGTTCGATAAAAATCACCTAGCAATATCGAAAAGGGCCACGGGTTTCGAGTGTTCAAAGAAACAAAGAAGTTAGTAAGAGTCTCAAGAGCACTTTTCTTAGACGACATAGTCGTGCTCGAGAACATGAGTTTAATGAGGACATTTAGTGACCTAAAAAGCAAGTCCTTTCGAAGTAGGTTCCCATGGAGTTCCTTAATCCCTCTCAAATCATTGGTTGAAGTAAAATGGTTTAGCGAGCGAATGAGGGATTCCTCTTCATTATCCCAACACACCAATCTCTCTTCCCTCTTCACTTGTACCCTTTCCACACAAGTGTTCATCTTCTTAGCCCGGAAATTGCGCCAACAACGCGCTGCATTTGACGACATTGTTCAGAAATATTCTTTCTTGACTATATTACAAGGAACTGAATCAGGGTTTCTTCGATATTCTCGAAAAGATTGAGCACAATCAAAAAGTCCCTGAATTCAACAAAAAAAAAACATTCAAAACCAATTAAATCCATATCCTGTGTTTAAGTGACTAAAATATTCTGTTAGGAAAGTCTGAACTCCACTGATCATTAAATTTCATTGAGTCATTTCATCAAACACATAACATGCATAACAAAGAGTGCCTACGTTAAAGTACCACATATAGCTCATATTACAGTAAACCCATATGTATTTTGATGAGTTATCATACATAAAGTAATACTATGAAAGATTTATGTCAGCATATCATTAGAACTAAGCTACATTTGAGTGATGATCAAGTAAATAAATGCCAAATTTATAACTGCAATATGTTCTACAAAGTGAAAAGAGTTAAACATGGTCTTACTTATTGTTAGTTAAGTAAATACTAGTAGAAATTGATGTTTGACTTTGACAATGGTTGCTTTTGGCGCAATTTTTACTTGGAGAACTAAAGTGTTCTTAACAAGAGCTTATGGTTTAGGAAAAAAGAAACAAATTTACAAGTTTATGCTTAAATTAGTGGGTTTGTATTTTTTATTTTGCAAGTAAAGAAACTCAAAAAGTTTTGTTTGAGATTGTTTAAAATTAGACGGTTTTAATATATTACTACTTTTTTATTAAGTGGTTATTTTTATTAGATTGTTAACAAAAAATGTAATAGAATTCATTAGTCACCGAGTGTGTCCCAGACATATAGCGACTGCAGATTTTTACGCCAAAGCTAAACAAAAAACATGTGGTACTTTAAATTGCTATTATAACGTCTAATTAGTGGCAAATTATTAGATGATCCAAAATATATAAGACTATGTACATTTGCGATCGCATAACTTGTACTACATGCTAGTAATCACACGTGTATATTGATTGAGTAACGATTGCAAAGTTTCAATAGCTTGATGATCTAGTATTATTCCAAAGTCCATTGAAAAAAAATCACCCTTGAGGAACTTTTATCAACCCAAAGTGAAAAGGGGTTCTTTTTTAGATTGATTCATCATTCATACTGTATAAGATTTTATTTTTGTTCCCACTGAACCAATCTTAATAAGGTAGAAAAAGGCCAAAATGCAATAATTTAGGATAGTAGTAGCAAAATATCAAGAATGTGGGAATCGAGAATGATTAGGCCCTGGTAACGAAACTACGTAAACAGTAACAAACACTAGTTTAGAAGCTCCTCCTATGGTCAGTTGCTGTTCTCAAAGACGATTTCTAACACTCTACACTGACACTTACCATCATTGCACTTTTTGCCATCACTAAATTTACAACTAAATAAATTATGAATCCTTCAAACTGTACAAATAACTTTTCATCATTTTTTTTACAAGAATTAAAGGTTTGATCAAGTAATAAAATGATCCACTTATTTATTTCTTTTGTTTATGTTGTGTAACTGATAGTTTTGTATGAGATCGTCTAATTTTAAGTGTAAAATGATCCACTCACTTATTCTCTTTTGTTTAGTTTGTGCAATTGAGAGTTTTGTATGAGATCGTCTAATTTTAAGTAACTGGTCATCTTTTGGTTTAAAGTCATCACTTTTATTAAAGCTTAATAAAAGTGACCACTTTAAGTCGACATATGGCTACGTCGTCCATTTTAATAATTTGTCATTGTGTAATATTTTTGCTGATATTTTGTGGGTTTTTGTTTGTTTGTGAAATTAGGGAGCAAATTTTGGAGTTGGGTTTCAAAGTTTTGGTCTTTACAGTGTTGAAAATGCAAAACCAAGGTTAGTTCTTAGTATCCTTTATTATATACTTGTTGAATTGTATACAATACATTGCAAAGTTGCTTATTTAGGATGACCCACATTCATCAAGGTTAATATGTTGTCTTTTTTATTGTCCCTACATGTTGTTTGACAATGCTATTGGTGTAAATTCAAAGGCTTAAACTTTGGTGTCTAGTCATTGACTCATTGTGTATGCCCCATTAAAATTTTGTTGTCTGAAAATGGCTTCTTTGAGAACCAAATGCCTTATGACTGAGGACTGGTACATGAGAAAGTAATGGAAAACAAACCCATGTGAGGTTTTTGTCATAGCAAAGATGAGAAGATGTGACCCAATTTTGTCACTCACTTGTTGTCTCACCCACCACTCTGTATTGATCATTGTTTTCTTTGGTTGAATGTGTTCTTGAACTGCATACATCAGTCTTTAGAAGACATTTTGAGGTGGGGTGTGGTGTGGTCAGAGGTTTGGACTTAGAGATGATTTTTAGTTAAGTCAAATAATCAGGATAAGGATGCAGATTATTGATCTGTAGTGGTCAAGATGCCCCATTGTACTGTACTATAATGCTGAGATGTCCTTGAGTTGGTTGGGACTTGACATTGTCATGCTTAGCTTGTCTGAGACCCTTGTTTTTTTTTTTTCCATGTTGTAGGACAGGAATTGAATGACATCTTTTTGGTTGAGTAAGGTCTAGCATATAAATTCAATGATTAAATTCGGATTATGGTATCTCATATGGTTAATTCATCAGGAGCTCAATTAGGTGAGTCATAATGGTGATATGGCTTGTCAGTGGGTCCGATTTGACGAGAGTTTACATCTTACTATATTAGCCTACTGGATCTGTTTGAGGTATTTTTTTTCCATGGTCTGACTATCCACAGGAAGATAGATGGAGAAAATGTTCAGCATATCTCTTTCCAGGAAAATGGGTGAGCTTAGGTCTTGATGCCGGTTGAAGTTCTCCATCAATCAGAGAATCATGTAGATTGGGTGTAAAATAAAGTAGAAATCTAGTAGAAGTATACACAGTAGTTATTCCCGGGATAGTGTTTGATTGCTTCAGGGTAAAGTGGAATGGCAAATAGCCATGTTTCTGACAGCTTATATATGCTGTCATTCTATCTAAAGATTACATCCCAAAAGGAAAAGAAATCTGTTATTTAAAGCAATAATTCAGAAGAAATTAGTTAGAATTATGATATATTTTGTCGTGAGCGCTTTAACTGTCTAATGAATTTAATCATTGATTAAGTACTTTTTGGTGCAAGAAACTGTCTGTCACCCTCTCATTCTCTGATCATAACCGAACTCTTCTTTGGTTTCTCTTCAGAGAGGTTGTTTCAAGCACGATATTAGAAACACAAGCCGAATCATGTCTCCTGCCATACATAAACAGCAAAATGGCCTCTAGGCACTTGCACTAAATTTCTTGATTTATGAGAATTTTGTATCCCGTTGTCACGAGTTTCTTAACACACTTAGTTCCTACTACTAAGTGCCTATTTATAATTTGATCACAAGCGGAAGAGTTTTAAGCAAAGCCAATACAAAGTAGTTTTATACTCCGTATAATAGATGATTTTTCGCTTGATTGCATCTATCTCTATTTCAATGTAGATAGGTGAATCCACAAGAAGTTGATTGAATCAATGACATACATTGAAGTGGATGTATTTACATTGATTAGGTCAAAACACTTAGATTTTGCCTTGGTGCCCTGAAATTATTAGTCACACATCCAAGTTTGTTAATGACCTAGTGGGTTATCATATTGATTTGGCTAAATTCACCCTTTGCCTTTTGCATATAAGTTGTGGATATCTCATGCTTCCTGGGCTTGTTAGTTTGAGTGCCTGTAGTTGCTTAAAGACTCTGCTTCTACGAAGTACTTCTATTAAGGGAGTTCTGATATGTTCCTTTCATATGTGTTGTGCAATTGAATAATGAAATCTAAAACTGGCTTTTACTTCATTGTGAAGGTCGTACCATTTGTGTAACCTCTTTAGTTCTTGTCGGGATCAATTGATTATTTGCACTTTCGTGCAGAATATGCAGCATTGTAGCTGCTTATAGTAGTAATCAGCTCATATGATGACAACATTGTTGTTATCCAAATTAATTAGTTATATCTTCAATCATGACATGAGTTGCATATCTCTAGAACATGGATTTGTGCATGTGACCAGCTTGTGGAACTTTGCCTAATCAATTGCGTTGCTAATTCGATTCTGTTCAATTCTGATATGTCCAAGTTCCAAAACTATTTGCGTCTCTTTCTTCGTCATCTTTCTTTGGATCATTGGATGGTAGCTAGGGGATTTTGGAAGTGGCTTAAATTCTAATACTTTTAAAAGATGGCTACAAGCTATTAAGATCCCAGGACCTGGAGAATAATCAAGTCTTGAAATGGTCTAGGATTTCACAGGGTTATATACCTTACTAGATTTATTGTTCCTGCTACTTTAAGTATTGAGATTTTAGCCTAATAGGTTGAGCTAAAGCTCAAATTTTAGTGTTAACATTACTAGCTCTGTTTCTTACAAATCTGGGATGAAATCTATTCTTGCTGTGCTATATACATGCTATAAACTCAAATTTAAGATTCTCAAACTTTGGCAGTACTGGCACTTGGCACTTTGTTGCTCAAGAGTCAAGCCCCATTAGTTCATTGCATTGAGAATGACAGAAATAAACCTTTTTCTTGTATATACATATTAGAGGAGGAAATGTTCTATGTACAATGTTAAAAACTAAAACTTCTACTGTCAAAACTGTCAGGCAGGGATTGCCTATGATCTTCATGTTTCAGTGGGTGTTAAGTTGACAAGTAAGATTGATGAATGCTTCCTCTTTGCACGGAATCGTTAAACCGCCCATAGGATGAGTGTAGCCGAACTCTTCTTCAGCATGTCTGAGCAGGTCTTGGAATGAAGGATGGCTCAGATAAGATAGGGGAACCACATATCTTTTCATTTCACTTTCGCCCACATAAACCGCAACGTGCCCTTTTGGGACTCCACGTTCATTTTTGGTTAGACGGGACTGTAACCGGAGAACTTGCTTGGCATTGGAGATGACAGAGGGGAACTTCATAACCATCATTGTTCCTGATTGCTTAGAGAGGAATAGAGGATCTTGATGATTGAGAGGAAAAATGAGCTTTTGAAAACAATTTGTAGGATATTGATGATGGAGATGAGACTGTGAGTAAGAGCCAGAGATTTAAGTGGAGAAATGATGTATAGAAAGGTTAAGTTAGTCTCCTATTTATAGGAGCTGGAGTTCAATAATTTACTCTGAACTTCCATAGAGAATTGAGTGGTTTGGAGAGTAGGACCCACCTCATGAAGGCTAACATGGCTTTGATCAGCTAACCTCAATATGATTTTACTCTCTCAATGTCATCATCCAATTAAGAAATGAAAGGAAATGTTCACAATGGAAAATGATGTGCAACAGATCCATGTGATGATGTATTGGGCTCTGCATCCCGGTTTAGGGGTCTCTCATTTTTGAAAAGGGTGACCCAACTTGTGTCTTACCAACTTATCAAGTTTAATGTATAGTGGCAAATATGTTTATCTTGCTGGGATCAGTGATAGATAAGTAGGCCTCATTATCTGGATATCAAAGTTTTAGAGATTCTTTATTTTCTCAGATATTTTTACGAGATAAAATGATAGATAATTTCAAACATCAAATCTTGTAATTTTATTATCTGATCTGGATTACTACTACTAGAAGTATTAGACTACTGCTAGTAGTTACTACCACTATCTAGTGTTTGGACTTTGGAGGATGTTTCCTTTGGTAACCTGGTGATCCTTGTGGAAGGAGAGGATCATAGGATTTTTGAAGGAAAAAGTGTTCTCGTGAGGAAGTGAAGTCTTGTTTTTTGAGGTTACTACACATTTGGAGTTTAGGTTTACATCCTAAGCAACATTGTGTCTTCGTACATCTGTGGATACAATTATGTACGATAGCTTAGGGGCTTGAAGGTTTTTTGTACTTACCCTTCTTTTGCAAATGAGCTTTTGCCCTTCTTTTGTATATGTGTGTCACCGCCTATCAAAAAAAAAAAAAAAGTGAAAATTATTTGTTATTAGCTTTGTTCTTGTAACTGTCACTGGTACTATTATCTCTACTCATTATTATCATTATTAGTAGTAGTATATATAAATGTTAAAAGATGAGGAAAAAAATTTCAGTTAATGCACATCGATGCAACATGTTTATGACATGTAAGAGTTTTGTAAACTTCCTAGATTGTTTAAGCTTCTTTAAAAGCTTCTTTAGTATCCTAGTTAATCCTAGAGATGTTAGTTTGTAAAAAGATCTATTCATGTACTAGTTTGTAGTATAAATACCCATCGGAATGCTTCGGAAGAATCATCTGATCTTCAAATAACGTATTTCTCCTCTCTAATCCTTTTAATAATTTGGCAACAAGGTCAAATAGGACCAAAAGTAATATTGACTGAAACAAAAATATGTAGCTGAAAATTTTGTGTGCAACTGGACAAGATACTTTGGAAGTGCATGTTTTGGTTTTATTTGCTAAATCTCGTTAGTTTTTACCTCCATTTCATCTTTAAACGCTTTATTTATTTATTTATTTATTTATTTATTTATTTTGTAACTAAAGCTAATTCATTATCTGCATTGTCATTGTAACAGTGATTGTCCAGGTAAACTATGATTTCTTGCTTTTGTCATGTCACTGATCTTGGTATATCTTCTCCTCTGTTGTAATTAAGCTTAACAGTTTAATATCTGAAAACATAATCTGTAGCCAATACCACCTAGTGGAAAATGACTTGGAGACATTAGTTGTAACAACCACCCTGTCAATCTTTGGGAATCATGACTGCACGATTTGGTGCTTACGTCAATTAAGTTGTTGTCAGAGAGAAAACTTTTTGGCATTGTGGATTATAATATTTCAGCACGAAAATTAAGCATGTAAACAGCAGAATGTTACCCCTCAAATGAAAATGTAAGCAAATAGAGTGTTGCACAAATCACTGTTGATATATAGAATGAATTTACTTGATGAATTAGATTTCGAAAAAGTAGTCATATATTTACACTTGGGAAATCTGGTTCTCATGATTCTAACTAAATCCGAGAACCAAATAAAAATGTATGAATAAATGAATCTTGTGTCAAAACTGTGGAGGCTAATCCTTGATCGTTGCACGTCTTGTTTCATAAAAAATTCAATTGATAGTTGACAACATGGATGAACGTTTCTTCGTTGCAGGGGATCGTGAGACCACCAGTGGGAGGATTAAACCCAAACTCTTCTTCAGCAAGGCTAAGCAATTCTTGGAATGCTGGATGACTCAAGCAAGATAGAGGCACCACATATCGCTTCTTTCCCTCATTATAATCACCAACATAAATTGCAAGGTGACCCTTTGGTACTCCTTGATTTTTATGCCTCTTAAGTATTTCTTTGGTGTTTGAGATCACTGAAGGCAACCGGAAAACCATGTTGTTAAATATTAGGATTTGTGGAAAACTAGAGCTCCTGAGTTTGATGGAAGATAAAGTAAAAGAACAAGAATTTGCAGGAAAGTCTTTTTAGTACTTGCAAGGAGGTTTAGATATGTGCTTGAAAGTTTGGACCTTATGATTGGTATTTATAGGTAGAAAGCTGAAATTCATATGCACTGAAGTCCTAGAGATGGGTATCTTGGACTTTTAATAATATGACCCCACCTCCATTATCAGCAATCACATGGTTCTGGTAAACGCCTCTTGTATTATATTGCCCCTATATGTGGCCTTTGGAATTTGTGAAACTATCGTACCTTAGAAAATGTATACTAAACCAAGTTGGCTTTCCAGAGTCTTGGAAATGAAAGTACCGTACATAGGGAAGGAAAGGGTGTGCAACTGGCCCATCTGAGTACAATCATAGACAGTTGCATATATTGAGTATCAGGGAAATAATATATTTTCTATGTGAATTTGCGTCCAATTGAAACAAAGGTGATCCCACAGTGCAAATAGAAGAAAATGACAGAAGGAAGGAAAAAGAAAGTGAAAAAAAGGCAATTGCTCTCAAAGAAAGCACTTGTATTGAAACCATGACTTAGTAGCTATATGTTGCCTCCAGCTTGTCTATCATGTCCTTTTTAATTTGTTCAATTGAATTGGAAGAGTCACAGATGATTAAATGTCAGCTTTAGATTATCATAGACGAAATACAATGCCCCATTTCAAGTGCCTTTTGCTACTTGCGCTTATTTTTCTTATATAACTGTGGATGTCTTTTGTCAAAAAAAAAAAAGAGGTGGATATTTATGCCTTTCATAGAGGGTGTAACATAGAGAACCTCTCTAAAAATTGCATATTAAGAAGTAGCTGCATACATCCAATCCATCTACCCCTCTGTTGGTCGAAACCTTGTGAGAGCTATTGTGTTAATGATAATTCATGGTTTAGATGCTGCACTACAGGTCTAAAGTCAGCAAGAACCGTGTGAAAGTCATTGAGTGGATGTTATAGGAATGCATGTGATAATATGCTTGTTATGTGCCTTACTGGTGACACAATGCTTCAATGGTAGACTTACATTGTTACATGTAAGAAGTTTCTGTTAGGATTCTAATTTTGAGGAAGTCTGCGAAGGAACCTTAAAGAGAAACAATGAAAGAAGTATAAGAAATTCAATTATCAATGTTCTGAAAAGGTGTCTGATTAATGGTGTTGATAAGAAGTTCATGCTTAACTGATAAGTATTGGATACTAACATGTTATCATGATTAAATACCATTTCAAGGACATCGCGTAAACCAACCTGTACAAACCTAGTGATTAACCGACCTAGTCTTGCTCATTAATGATAACATTGTTGCTGATATTGGTCATATGCTAGATGTTAGTCACAATCTACTCGCCAAATTATACTAATATCTCTCAGAGGTATATGGTACGAATATTCTAATATCTCTCTGCGTACATGGTACGAATAATTTTTTTAGCAACTTTCCTGCCAGTTTCTGCGCTAAAATCATGTAGTTGATTAATTATTCTCAACTGCAATAGTTCTTAGCATGCCGACCTATCAAAAAATAAAAAAAAAAAGTTCCTAGTATTCCAGATTTTCCTTGATTTAATGGGGATGTATTAATGATATTGGCGATGTCTTAGTGGCACTGATAATGGATTAGCTAGAAGATAAATTACTGATTGCGACTTTTCTGCTAACTTCAACTGTAATACATGGCACGCGTGACCTTTTGTTTTTCTGCTATAATTCCACATTCCACCTAAGCACATTTCTACCTTGTTAGTATTGTGCTTACGGTACCAATCTTTATTCAGCTGAGATGTTTAGCATATGCGGCAAAGAGTTGGAAGAACATGTGTAACCTCTTTACTTAATATTAGGTTCTGCATCTGGCAATATCTCCTTCGGCCCTAAGATTGTTGTTGGAAATAACTTGTGGATCGCTGGATTATATCATGGATATCTATAGGCTTTCTATCTTTACTGTCAGAATAAATCTGGTTCTTAGATTGATATTGGACATTTGGACCTTGAGGTATAAATTGGTAGGGCCAGCTTCCCTCTGTCAGTTTTCTACTCTAAGATCGATTCTGCTTCTTGTGAATGAGGGGCTGCTATTTTTTATGCTACCTTTTCCTGTATATTATGTCAGAAAATTAGGGGGAAAAATTCATAGTAGCTAATAGAGACTTGGAAATTTTTATCAGACTAACTGTATATATACATGGGTTTTAGAAAATGGATTTACACTGACACACCACGATGGTACTGATA
The DNA here is from genome assembly GCA_901111285.1 of Corrigiola litoralis. Taxonomy (NCBI): domain Eukaryota; kingdom Viridiplantae; phylum Streptophyta; class Magnoliopsida; order Caryophyllales; family Caryophyllaceae; genus Corrigiola; species Corrigiola litoralis. The sequence goes on along the minus strand of CAAKMY010045814.1, from coordinate 535 downwards.
AGACCTAGAGTTTATAGTACAACATAGGGAAAACAAAATTTCTGTCAAAACTGCGCAGAGGGTTTCCCTCTGATTTATCTTTGATGCTTCAGTGTGAATTCAATTGACGTGTAATGTCCATGAAGATTTCCTCCTTGCAAGGAAGCGTTAGGGCACCCATAGGGCATAGGATGATCATAGCCGAACTCTTCTTCCGCATGTCTGAGCAAGTCTTGGAATGGAGGATAGCTCAAATAATTAAGTGGAACCACATGCCTTTTCATCTCATTTTCTCCTACATAAACTGCAATATACCCTTTTGGAACTCCTTTCTGATTCTTGGTAGGAAGAGAATGCAATTTGAGAATTTGCCTGGCGTTAGAGATGAGAGAAGGCGACCTTGAACTCAACATTTTTTGCGAATTGTGAGCGGGAGCGATAAAGAGGTTAGGTGGTTATCTTAAGGTTTTAGAGAAGAAAACTTTTGCTGTAGAAAGTGGCTTTTATGGCTAGTATGTTTTTGGTAGGTTGAACTAGTGGTATATATATATATATA
>CAAKMY010045812.1:0-11808 GCA_901111285.1 Corrigiola litoralis | reverse complement strand
GGGGGGGGGGAGGGGGAGGAGGGGGTTAGCCGTTGAACTTTAGCTTTTAAACACAAATCATCAATTCCTTTGACCACTCGGGTTGAGCTCGTAATTTGCTTATGACTCCGCGTTCGATAACCTGAAGAAGACCAAGAAGGGGATATGACCAGGCATTCTCTTAAAGATCTCATGGTTTGGGAATGAATTCCTTGATAAAAAAGAAGGGATAGAATTAAGGAGAATGCCCCAGTGGACACATTCATCTATAGGTCAGTCTGGTCTAATAATCACAATCTTCCAATGTGGGACCAATTGCAACTGAAGGACTCAACGCCCTCTTCAAGCCTAACCAATTGCCACCACAGGGTGATATCCCCGCTAGACGGCTGATTGGGCCAGCCCAGCATGTGGTAGGTTGCTTTGATAAGAGATGCCTTAAGTGTTTTCAAACAGTCTCTTTCTACGTTCATCAAACTCACTCCCCCAAGTGCAAATGTCGTTGATAGTTTTGTGAAATTCTAGGAAATTCCTTCTCTATGATTTAGAATATGATTATGAAGTCCATTTGATAGGTTGCTAGCAACCTTTGCCGCTTGAAAAAGGTTAGTTAAGAACGAATCTGCCTCCCGCAGTAGAATGACTATTAGTGTGCTGGAGTGTAAATAGGAAAAACGAGAGCTCGAGGAATCGATTCTTGCTTTTTATACTCCGATCAAGCTGTAGACATTTTCTTGTAATCTCGGTGATAGAAATCATGAAGTTGCTTCAATGGTCTTTGGTTCCAGGGGAAATTGTTAGTGTCTCTGTTCTTATGTTTATAAATTGAGCAGTTTATGCTTGATGTGGAGGGAAAGACTTATAGCATAGGGTAACATTTTCCATGCTACACAATTCCCACTCCTGAGTCCTGACACTTGTCCCCCCCCCCCCCCCCCCCAACACTATTTTTCTTTTTTTGTGCGTGCGTGTGTGTTGAAAATTAATATTTTGGGTTTTCTCCCCATTCAAACTCCCTCTTAATCATGTGTTTTTTCAGACTTTGATAAACAAGGACAGGCAAGACGCCAATGATCCTCAAATGCACCAATTTCTTGACAAGCTGATGACGGCCTATAAAGATCCTGCTCTATCTCCTATGCAGTTCTCAGACTCTGAAAGTCACAGCGTACCAAATAACTCTGATAATTATACAGATCCACTTCTCTCTCGTGCTTGAGTTGTAAACCAGTTACAATCATTTGGTCAACCTGCAGATGAAATATTTACTTTTTGTGGCCGTCTCAAATTGGGTTGTGGTATTAAGTATCTCCAAGCCTCCAAGGCAAGAGGTCAACTGTCCCTTGCTTAAAATTCCACATTGCCTGCACGCTTCTACATTAATTAGTTTGCAACTGAAGCAAGCTTGTATGTGCTGGGGACTGGGGTCTTGCATCAGTTTGGGTTACTATTGCTAAGGCATTGCATTTGTTTTTTATACGTAGAGATCTGTAAAAAAATGAATTGTTTGCTTCAGATGAGAAGAGCCAGGTAAATGTGATCCCCAAAGAAAAGGAGTCTATTTATTGTACAGAGAGAAAATCAAGTGGATCGCAGTAGAGGAACACCCAGAATCATATGACTTTTTTGTATGCTGTATAGATAAAGCACTTGTACATTATAGAACCGTATTCGATGTCTCCTGCAACACTATATCTTAATACAAAGAAGCATAAAGTGGATAGAGTTAACGATCAGGAGTGTTTGCATTCCAGCAACCTCTCAGATAGGGGATAGTAATTAGTTCCAATCAGTCAATATATGTTCTGATTTACTGGTTTACTTGCTTCTTCGGACAGGCTGCAAACTTAATCGAAGGCCAGTATGTTAAATCTGGATAAGTTTGAAATTTGCATGTTTTGAAGACAATTGCATAAATTTTGTTGCATTTTGTAGCTACTGATGACTGTATCTTGAGCTCCAACTGTGAGATTTTGTAGCTATCAATCTTGCAATACGAAAAGGTGCAGATGCTTCTCTTGTTTCCGGATTGAGGAATACTCTAATTTAAACCATAGACAGAGTCCAGAGTGATCAACATTATTAATCGATAACAGACTGCAAGTATCTTGGAAACTACTGTATATGACTCGTAAGCGTAGTTGCATGCAGCTTGTGTAATCTTGAAAGTTGAAATAAGCACACTGCACACCTAACATCCAGATTAATCAACCCCAGCCATGCGAAATATGAAATAAACTTTGCCAGCATTGGTTTCCCGATAACGAGTGGCTACCAAACTGCCTAATAACACACTAGTTTACAATCTTCTTAAAACAGATGGTAAACAATTGCATGGAAATCATTTCTCGTGCTCCGCCCTTCCTAATTTTGTAATAGTAGCAGACTAGCAGATACCCATTGTCCTGATCAACTGTCAACGTTCCTTGATATGTCTTGATTAGTTGATTATGTTCATAGTATGGCCGTATATGGCTAGAATTTATAACACAGTACTACAGTAGTACCTTTTTCAAAATTTTACTAGGATCAATGGATCACCACCCTATCTTGCTATAGGTGGGGGAGCAATTAATATATTTTGTTTATGGAAGATCGATGAAGTTGGGCTTTATGATTTAAGCTTATTTAAGCTACATAGGCATCAAACGATAAACTCAAATAAAATCCTATGTGAAAGAGAAGGGAAACAAAACTTTTAAAAAAGAGGCCTAACTGCCTAAGGAACGAAAAACCCCCTTGATTGGGTTCGATGTGTCAGCTAAAAACCATGAAAATAATCTAATCATTTCGCAGCCAGTCTTCACTTCTTTAGGTTTCAACTGGTTATGGATAGGTCTTTCTATTTCTCGTATACATTGTTTGTCAAAGTGTCTTCCCATAATGGTTTCAAAAAAAAAAAAAAAAAGTGTACAGTTGGTCTAGGAAGTACTCTGTATAACTTTAACTAAATTAGCTTGGGCTTTCAGGGAGTTTTAATTAAGTTAGCTTGTAGGAAATTCGTCTTCTTTTAATACAAAGATAGACGGTTTCTCCCAAATTTGTGAAAGAATAAAGACTAAAGACTACTAGACTCGGCAAGGATGGGTATGGATTGAGTCAGTCACTTTTCGATCGGATCAATTATAAATCGAGTCATTTCAGGTTTGTGTTTAATTATGAACTAAACATACTGCCTGGAACTATTCCCTTTGGTGGTAAACTTATACGTGAAATTAGCAGTAACTGTGGAGGTCTGGAGCAATGTTTCACTCTACAGTAACTTGGAGTTTGGACCCATTCGAGACATGGTCCTAATCTATCCACATTATTACTTCTAGAATTTAATGTTCATATCGGATAATCATGTCTAGTATGTTGAGGATTTCATAAACTAAAGACAAAATGGGTTTTAAGTGGTCCACTACTTGGTTTAATCAAATCCTGTATGCAAATGATACTGTCCCTTTGACCAACAGCGCGCCCATGACATTTTTCTTTTGCCTGTTTCTCATCTTATAGAACAACCAATCCTTGGTCAAGTCGATGTATGGCCCCCTTAAAAATGGATGTCTTACAAAAGTTGAGGTGAATCTTGAGGCCGAAAAGGCGAACCTGAGACGAGGATTTGATTTCCATACAATATGGTCATATTTGAGATTTGGTTGATCATCATTTTATAGAGAACCAGCAATTGCTTTCACCTAGGTGAATTGCTCTGGGACCTTGGAGGGTAGAAACTAGAAAGTGGTCTAGAAAGTTATCCCTTTGATTATCATGTCAAGTTATCAACCATATCCTTGTCCTACTTAACAAATTAAGGTATTGATCAACCCCATTATTGTATTGAAGCAGCTATATGTTACGAAGGGATGTAGATATGAGGATTCGGACCTGGGATAATCCCAAGTAGATTGAACTCACAACTTTGCTCCTCACCATAATTTCTTACTCTTGATACTATTAATAGTATAATTAAAAAGTCAAGCATATAAAGATTTTTTTTATTGAGAAGAGCAAAGTTGACCCAATGATTGCGAGTTCATTTTTTGTGAGGGTTGTCCCAAGTTCGAATCCTCATATCCCTTCAACCCTTCCCCGCAACATTAGATACCCCAAAAAAAAAAGAAAAAAAATTACAAAATATGTCATAGACTACAAAATACACTCATTAATTTGCTTGCGTATGAGCCATATTCGAGTGTATTTGATGAACTCAAGTCTAAACAAAGTTGAATTAACTCAAGACCACACAACGTCAAATTACAAATCAATCTAATCCAATGATCATAATAAAATCTATGAATTGACTCAATCTTCAATCAAATAAGAACTCAAAATTAATTCAATTTTTAGTAAACACAACCATCCAAAATAACCAAATAATTGATACAAGCTTAACTTGTAACGATAGACCAAAATTTTCTTGATAATATCTATCAATTTAATAACAATAAGATACGACCTAAAAATGACATAAACCTAACTACTCATCATATAAAATTACCCTATGCGAAAATAGGCTAGATTTGTCCAACTTAATATGAAGATCTTTGCAATTCAATTTGATTGAATTTATATTAACTCAACTTCAGATTATTCAAAATAAAAATAATGAAAATAAAAACAGGAACGAGCCACTAGTGATGGCTAGTGTAATAACTAAGGTTATCCTTCATTTTTACAAGTAGAATATCGGATTCCCACTAGTTCATACTTTGCATTATCAAACCTCTTAAGATGACCCAGCAAATGAAGAATGTTAACATCACCGATGGGACTCTCAAACTTCATGAATTATGAGCCATTGGGTGGAAGTGTGGAACAACAATGATAGCCATTGATGCCGGAAGTACAAGTAAAAACTTGTTAAAAGAACAGGAGCCCGACCCCAACAATAAAAATAGTCCTTTTCGATATTTCAATCCACCAAGGCTCCGGAGTTCTAGTCTTTTTCTCATGTTAGAGAACACCCTGGCCATGGGCATGGTTTACCCTACTGTTTGCCTAACTTGAACTTTGACGTACTGCTGAGTGTAAAAGTCATATTGACTGTAATATTTGTAGTACAAAAGATGCATAATATTGAAAAATAAATGAATTCTATTAGATAAATTGTTAAGAGTAAACCAGTTTCAATGGCTAGAATAAATTTGTAGCCATTGAAAATAAGAAATGTACCCAAAGAAAATATGGCAACTTTATTTTGATGTAGACAATTGATAACGTTTTGACACCAATTGGACAAATCAAGATCGTCCTTTTTACAAAGTTAATCATATTTATCACCATCATGGAAAATTGCGAAAGTAGTTTCCTTTGGAGTTGCTTTCATATTGTTTCGGCTTATCATTTCGGTGTACTACATATTCTTAATCTTTTATTCTAATATCTCATGATTATATTATAGAATATATAAAACTTACCATGCAAAATGATCGTAAAAGTTGAGGAGCGCTAATATTTCTAAATATCGAAATTATAGAAAGCACAAAAACTATTTCTAATACTATTATAAAAAATGTTGTTGTTACCCAATGTTTAGACACATAGTACTTGGTGACAATTCCCATTTTACATCTTTATAAACCAGGCTGTTCTATCTTTTCACCCCTCTCCTTTTATGTGCAAAACTCCATAGTATCAGTATTACATCACATTGGAGTGAAGCTATATTTCCCCCCTTGCCTCACATTTTGACTTCTAAGTTCCAAGTGAAGTGAGCATATATTGCTACAGGTAAGGGAAAAAAGTGCTACAGAGTTATTCTTCCATACTCACCAAATTGCACACCTCCACATAGTAAGTCATAAGACAAAGGCCACTTTGACCTTTTGCCCCTCATTTAAGGTAAACCCCAAATGCTTCTTTCCCCCGTCTCATATTTCACTCTCCTCAAACATTTCTTTCCTAACTAGACACAAAGAACTAGTACTCCTACAAACTCTAAGTCCTGTCCTTTTCTCTCCATCCCCTCCTCTCTCACTTCAATAACTACAGTTTTCTTCTCTTTTAACATTTTTATATGCACATATATCACTCCATTTTACTTCACTCATATGCCCATAAAGCTCTCAACTTCATAACATTTCTCAAGAACTGAACTTTTTCACATATTTTTGGTCATGGAAGAAACAGAAGATTCCACCAAAAGTAGGACTTATGCTTCACAAAACAGGAGTTTTAGAGTCAGAAACCATCATCATAACCATAATCATAATCATAGTCATAACCAATATCATCAAAACCATCAACCTATGCTTCCATATAGTAGCAACAACTATCATTACAACCCATTTCATGTGCACCACTCTAATAATACTTACAGGTTTATTGGCTTTCTTGACCAAAACTTTCATCATCACCAACAACAGATATATCAAGGGCTTCTTCCTCTACCACCAATACTACCATTTCAGCATCATCATGCACCTTTTCAGCAAGCTCAGAGATTCAGGTCAAAAACTCAGTTTCATAATAAAGCAGCTTCTTGTAAACAGCATAAAACTCCTGCACCTTTGCTTCTCACTCCCTCTGATGATAATGACAGAAGCAAGGTCCCAGCTTACACTGCTTCCCTAGGTAAATATGCCATTTTTTTCAGCTTCTTAAAGTTGGTTTGTTTCATTTTGTTGTATTATATTGTTAATGCAAAAGGAAAAAGAAGCATGAACTTTTCAAGATATTTAAATGATTATGGATATGGTGGAAACAGAACTGTTTCATACGTTTGTTTGTTTCACTTTTTGGTCTTCCTCAAAGTTTTATCTGGATAAAAGAATGCTCCATTTTAATTATTTATTTTTTCCCATTTGCACCATGGGTTTAGTCCATATTCGAGTCGGGTAGGATTTAACGGCCTTAAAGGCTTAAAACTCTCCCTCCTTGGTTAGAAATGCATGAATATTTCTCTTATTTTTTTGGTTTTATGTTTTGATATTGACTTGTTAGAAATTAAGTTTATTAGCCAAGGGTTATGTTAGCATTTTTCTCTGATGACCATGATAATGTATATAAGCATATAACAGATTTTAGGTAATTGTTTTTGTTGTTTGATAAACTAGAAGTTGCATTCCTGAGATGGATTTCAAGTACTAATGCTAATGAATTATTAAAACAGCTAATGAAGAGCTTGAGCAACAAGTTAGATTGCTTAGCATTAAGAAGTCTAATGTGGATAGTAAACAAGCATTAGTGCCTGCAAAGAGACCAGACTCGGGTGGAGTAGAAGGTGAAGCAATTTCTCTCCTGGCGAACCATTTTCGAGTAAAACTCGACCCTTTGCAGCAGATTTTCCACTATGATGTTGAAATCTCTCCAAGTCCTTCTAAGGATGTCGCTCGTGTAATTAAGAGGAAATTAGTGGAAGAGAACTCGGCTTTACTCTCTGGTGCTAATCCTGCCTTTGATGGTAGAAAGAATTTGTATAGTGCTGTTGAGTTCCAGAAGAATAAGCTTGAGTTCTTTGTTAGCGTCCCAGTTACTCCGAGTAGCAAGTCATGTTTAGAAGGCGTTAATGTAGTAGAGGTAGACCAAAAAGCTAAGTTATTTAGGATCAACATTAGTCTTGTGTCCAAATTAGAGGGAAATGACTTGAATAAGTACTTAATCAAGGAGGGAGATGACTGGGTGCTGCTTCCACAAGAATATCTCCATGCTTTGGATGTTGCTTTGAGGGAAAGTCCTAATGAGAAATGTATCTCTTCAGGGAGATCATTGTACTCAACCTCAATGGGAGGGGCTAAGGAAATAGGAGGAGGAGCGGTTGGTTTAAGAGGGTTTTTCCAAAGCCTTAGGCCAACCCAACAAGGCCTTGCTTTGAATGTGGACTTTTCAGTGACTGCTTTTCATGAGAGTATTGGTGTCATTCCTTATTTGCAAAAACGCCTCAAGTTTTTAAATGATCTTCCTCAGAGGAAAGAGAGGATTTTGGCGATCAATGAGAGGAAGGAAGTTGAGAGGGAGTTGAAGAACATTAGGGTCTTTGTTTGTCATAGAGATACAGTTCAAAGATATCGATTTCATAGCTTGACTGAAGAAGTCACTGAAAGGCTCTGGTTTAAAGACCGGGATGGGACACAATTGAAGCTTGTAGACTATTTCAAGGATCACTATGGTTACGATATACAGTACACAAACCTTCCTTGTTTACAGATTAGTAGGAGTAAGCCATGTTACCTTCCGATGGAGCTTTGCATGATTTGTGAGGGACAAAAGTTCCTTGGCAAACTTTCGGATGACCAAACTGCGAGAATAATGATGATGGGAAGCCTTAGACCAAGAGAAAGAAGAGCTATCATCAATGGAGTGATGAATGGACCAGTTGGTCCTACAAGGTATGTTATGAACAAGAAGTGTTGTTAAAGTCTCAATTTTTTTTTTCACAATTCTGTAAATTGTGATCTAATTTTTTGCTCATTGCAGTGGCAATCAAGGAGAAGAGTTTAAACTACAGGTCTCGAGAGAAATGACAAGACTGAATGGGAGAATTCTTTGGCCTCCAAAGTTAAAGCTCGGGGGTGGAGGGTTTGTAAGGGATGTATTTCCTTCACGTGTTGATCGTGAGTGGAGCCTTTTGGGTGGTCATGTAGTTGAAGGAACACGTATTGAGCGGTGGGCACTGATCAGTTTTGGTGGAACCCCTGATCAGAAATCCAAGATCCCCAATTTCATTAGCCAGTTATCTTTTAAGTGTGAGCAGTTGGGCATTTTTCTCAACAAATGCACCACTATCACCCCACAGTTTGAGTCCATCCATGTCCTCAATAATGTTGCGCTGTTGGAAGATAAACTAAGTAAGATCCAAAGGGCAGCTCCAGACAATTTACAGCTTCTTCTGTGCCTAATGGAAAAGAAACATAAAGGGTATGCAGATTTGAAGAGAATTGCTGAAACAAGAGTCGGTGTTATAAGCCAATGTTGCTTATACACAAACCTTGAGAAGTCAAATTCCCAATTCTTAGGAAACATGGCCCTTAAGATCAATGCCAAAGTTGGTGGATCCACTGTTGCATTATTCAACTCATTGCCCTCTCAAATACCTCGTCTCCTCAGACAGGATGAGCCAGTAATCTTTATGGGAGCAGATGTTACCCATCCTCATCCACTTGATGATTATAGTCCTAGTGTTGCAGCTGTTGTTGGCAGCCTAAACTGGCCGTCAGCAAACAAGTATGTGTCAAGAATTAGGTCTCAAGCACACCGCCAAGAGATCATTGAAGAACTTGGAGAAATGGTCGCTGAAATTCTCCAAGAGTTTCATCAAGAGGTAAAGAATTTACCAAGCAGAATAATCTTCTTTCGTGATGGGGTAAGTGAAACTCAGTTTTATAAAGTCCTAAAAGAGGAGTTGCATTCGATAAGAGCGGGGTGTGGTATATTCCCAGGTTATAAACCTTTAATCACGTTTGCTGTCGTACAGAAGAGGCACCATACAAGGTTATTCCTTGATGAAAATGATCCACATCGTCCACAATTCTCTGATGAGAATATCCCTCCTGGCACGGTTGTTGATACGGTTATCACTCATCCCAGAGAATTTGATTTCTATCTTTGCAGTCATTGGGGTGTTAAAGGAACCAGCCGGCCTACGCATTACCATGTCTTGTGGGATGAGAGCAAGTTCACTTCCGATGAATTCCAGAAGCTAGTGTATAGCTTATGCTTCACATTTGTTAGGTGCACCAAGCCAATTTCTATTGTGCCCCCTGCTTACTATGCCCATCTTGCTGCATATAGAGGTAGATTGTACCTGGAGAAGTCAGAATCTGCAACTTCTCTGAAGGATGGTTCTTCCAAAGTATCCCGAGTTGGTCCTCTAAAGACGACTCCTTTGCCAAAGATTAGCGAAAATGTAAAGAAGCTCATGTTTTATTGCTGACTTTCTCTCTGATAATGAAAGTATATCAGCTAGTTAAGCATAGAAATCCTAATCACTGATTCACTGGTCAAGATTGTTGAAGACTAACACAGGATTAGTCTATAGTTGAACTTGCTCAATGTTGTGATATTTCCATGAATTTTCAATATTGACTTCCTGTGTACTCCTACTTGGTATGTTCATAGCAAACTACGTAACGTTTTCTTGGTACATGTGGAGGTACAAAGTTCACTAGATGCTTACCGAAAAAAAAAAAAACAAAGTTCACTAGATACGAATTTTCATACTTAGATATTGGATGCAAGAAGTAATTACATGAACAAGTTCCCAACAGATTTCACCTAACTTTGCTAGTTACTCAATGTCAAATTTTTTTCGTTCACCTTCAATTACTCTTTGTAATATGTAAATGGTAAGTGCACATTTGTTCATGTTTTCAAGAGCTAAAGGGAGCTTTCCCCTTTCAGTCTTAAAATTACTCTTTGTATCGAGTTTTTGTTTTGACTTGTTACATTTTCAAGTTGATTATATTTAGATGGTAAGGTGGTCAATTAGAGAAATAAACTATAAGCATGTAGTGCACATCTTTTCAGTATGAAGTAATCCCTTACAATTTTTGTTTAGAAATTGTCTTGTTAAAGCCTTCAAAGAAATGGTGTGCAAATAAACACTTTCTTCTAGTGTTTAATGATAAGAAATACTCCTCTACTACTACATAGAAATACATCTTTCAGTGAGGTAAATGAATTCAATTAACAGAACACGATTTCACAAAGGAGAGCACATTTTAGGAACAAATTATGAAAAAACAGGAGATAAGAATAAGCACGTTCTAATACAGGATGCAGTAGTACGTAGTCGTACTACGACAACGTAATGCCAGGGAAGCAAGAGCAAACATCTCTTGAAACAAAATGTACCAAACGTAACAACCCCTGTATTCCAGTAACGGAATACTCCCTACTTGCTCCGTATCATATAAGTAGGCAGAGGAAGGTGGGGACAAATCATACTTGTATTTCACATTAAAATGTTTAAAAAACATGAAAAGAGTAGAATTAGAACCTATACAGTCATAATACAGAAAAAGCTAAAGGATTTGTCTAGGAAAAGTAGGCAAATATATTGGAGAGTGGAAAGGCAGTTGAAAGCTACGGATCAATGTAATTATCTGAAATCTTTCTGATTCCTAGTTTCCTACTGAGTTGTCAAATTGCGTGAAATGTAAGAGTAATATACCCTAAGCTTTGCCCCTATGATATTATGATAAAGGGTAGTACTCATCGATCTAGTCATGTAGCATACCAGATGGAGTTTTTGCAGGACGAAAAGGAAATGACAATGCCCCGTTATTACATTTTGGTGTACCCAAGATCGCGACTGAAAATTTGTCTTTCACCACAAAACAAATAAAAAAAATTACCATTGATTTACTCGTAGTTGTCTCTATTCGACTGGTAGTCAGCAGTCACTAACCTATTCAACTGAACCAAGCGTCACAACTGGGCTATTCAACAAGTAAAATTGATGCATCGGTTAATTAGATTGTACTGTAAGTTTGTAACTAGGAAACATGACCCAATTCAATTGTATAAGCTTGGGCTTTAGTATCCTATTGATTTCTCTAGTGTTTATTACTACTTAAATTTAACTAGTGACGAGGGGACTAAGATTTGTACTCATTAGCTAGGTTTTTTAGATACGCCGATGATCAATTAATATTCTGAAGTGAAATTAATGCAACCGAAGACTTATTTTGTATTTGATTCCCAACTATTATTCAATCATTTAGGCTAATCTTGATTATTAATCAACATCAAAAAGCAATATTTTATTACATGTAAAAAGGAGGATTATTCAAAATTATAACTTAATTTTACAGTTCCTAAATCATTATCAATAGGCCAAGACTTCGAGACTAAATACTACTCCCTTTGTTCCAGTGAATTCTCTCCATTTGCTTTTTCACA
>CAAKMY010045793.1:0-23522 GCA_901111285.1 Corrigiola litoralis | reverse complement strand
CTCTACGCTTCCTACCGTTTTGTATTGATGGATTTGATGTTGATGGACATCACCACTTCGGTGTATTGTTGATTTAATATCAACAAACGTGACATTGTCACTGAATTTGGGTATATATCAGTTGCGTTGACTTTGAATATGTGTTTGTAGATTAATGTTGATGATGAAGGTGAAGGTGGGTCTGGTTTGGTTTTTGGAGGGAGAGAGAAAGTTATGGTGATTATGAAGGTTAAGGTGAAGGTGGGTTTGGTTTTAGGGAAGCGAGAAAGTTATGGTGATGATGGAGGTGAGTTTGGTTTTGGGGGAGAGGGGAATGGTAGAGATGGTGATGATGAAGGTAAAGAGGAGTTGGCTATGGAGGAAGGGGAAGAACATTTGGGGGAGGTTGGATGTGGCAGACTAGCAGCAAAATGGGGGACGTTTGATAGGAGAGAGAGATCAATTGGAGTGGGTTTGTTTGGTGTAAAATTTTAAAAAGTAAGAACAAGTGGTGGGGTCATTAGTGGTATTTTTTGTAATAAAAAGAACTTGATTAGGATAACTTGGTCATTATACCACAAAAAAGTTTCCTTTTTAAAGGTATGAAGAATAGAGTGAAACACCCTAAAATGGAAAGTGTGAAGTTTAATGTGGGATGGAGGAAGTACTGATTATTTGGCCCCTTGGCATGCGCATTGTCTAGTTGTAGCTGGATAAGGAACTGGGTTTAGCACTGTCCTTTGAGTAATTGCAGAGCACAGGCCAGTACTTGTTATTTGTTAAACAAAACGGCTCTGTTTTCCTTAATTCTACAATCTTGAATGCTGTAAATTTTCCTGAAGATAAGCAGCTGAACATCTTATTTGAGAGTGTTAGTCTCAGGTGTGAAACTTGTATTATTTCATCCTTCATGGCTGGTTTTGTTCCCTTTGGCCCCTTTAGGTCTGTGTATATTTGTACATATGTGGCTGTTATGGATGTTAGCCAACAGTGCCTGTTCACAAGTAGTCTAGAGTTTTGGTCCTAGTAACTGTAGGTTGCCTCCTTACTGTGTTGATGCCTTGATGGTGGCTGCGAGCAATTGGCATTTGACTGGTTAGCGTAATGCTGCTCTTAAGAGACTTGTTAGGCAATGTTCCTTCTGCTGCTAGCTGATGATAGTGAATAATCCAAATTAGTCTTGGGTAGTAAGCTGCAAATGTTGTGGGTTCTCACTTTTCGTTGCGTTTTTGCAATGGCACAATATCATGATTCTTTTTCCCCTACGTTCTTTCTTCCTGTACCTCTGTCCTCAGAACTAATCAAATGACTCATAAGTGAGATTTGAGAATATATTCAGGGTTTTGGTTTCAGCTACTTGGGGGAGTTGTATATAAAATCTGGGACCATCACAATCTTTGTTACATTAAAGCAGATTGTTTTGCCAATTTCAGATCTGTTTAATCTAAGATGGGCTGAGGAAGGGAAGAAAAGGGATAATTGGAGGCATGGAGCTCAGTTATGGGGAGAATATCCGAAAGAAGGAATCAGGATCGAAAATAATAAGGAAATTAAGAGTGAAGGAGACAACCATGCAACTTTTCAGTTCATATGTTTTGATATCTGTGTGCAAATCTAAGAAAAGCTTTGTCCTTTGTCATACTGAACTGAGTCTGATAGTAGAAAAGAAAATCATTTTGATGGAATTCCATATTTCATTACATTTAATAGGAGGCAAGTCGTTAAAAACCTATGGTAACGACTATCAAAATTGCAATCATAGAACATGCAAGACTGCCAAAAGACAATGTTGCCCAGTTTATTATTGCTTCTGTCACTGAGTTTTTCTCTCAAGGAAATACTTTTCGTTAGCTATCGAAAGAGAAGAAAATATTTGAACTGAAACCCCCTGCCCTCAAACTGTATTTGCAGATGTACGGATGCACCGCATTTGCAGTTCGATCAAATGACAATCTTTTATAGTGGCAAGGTCAATGTTTATGATGGAGTTCCTGTTGATAAGGTAACTCTTTATTTGTGGGCCTGAGCCTTTTGCCTTTCAGAAGACTCAGTAAAGAAAATGAATAAACTTCTTAATCTGTTAAGATTGAAATCAATGACAAGTGTCGTGACTTTTCTTACTAATATGGTTAGCTGGTTCAGCAGGCACGTGCAATAATGCATCTGGCAGCTAGCCCTATTCAGCTTTGTCAGGATGAACCGATTTGTGGAAATCCAACAAATTTGAGCTCTCGATGCACCTTGCCCACTTCAAGTGTTAATGTTAATGTCAATACTCTTGATGCACCAGTTGTGCAGTCAATGCTAACAGGTACAACGATAAAGCCCTTGACTAGTGCTGCTTCATCTAAGAGTTACTCTACAATTACCTTCAGTGTGTGGATATATCTGCTTATTTCTAGTTCTCCCTCCATTCCTAAGATATTCTCTTACTTTACAGTTTGGTATATTAGAAATTGATTGTCCTGCTCCACATTAGACAATTCCCATTGCTCTCTTCTGCTATCCTCTTAATATGGGAATCATATTTATTATAAATAACTTTCACTAGTCAGCTGTATATTTGCTTGCATTGAAAAACACTGGTGGTAATACTTCAGCTTTGAACTAAATGGTCTTCTGCTTTGGTATGTTAGACCTAGACCTCAATGCAGGCGGAAGCTTCAGGTTCGAGGGTGAAGGGTAGTCTTCAATGCTATTGGAATGTTATACTTACCAGACATCTGCGATAGAATTTACAAAGCTCTAATTTCTTTTTTATTTTGGCAAATAAAATTGCATCCTATTGCCATAAAAGGAGTAAGATACACTTTGGGAAGAATACAAGCTTCCTAACTTGACTAAAGCGTCAGGGAGTATTTAATGTCGTTTCCTACTGAGAAGTTAAGTCTGTCAAATAAGTAATTGTGATGAGTAAGTAAACTTCGGATAACCTTTTTCGTTGCTAAAATTTCCCAATGTACTAATATGGAATAATTAGGGCAAATTAGTGTCCATAGTCATACTGACATTTGCCTTTCTTCACATGACATCAAGTGTATATGTTTATATGTCATCGGATCCCTGTTTCTTTAGAGAAAAGAAATGAGAAATACATGCTCTTAGTTATCTATTCCATTAGAAACTCCAAACTCTCTCTCTCTAAAACGACCCCCTCTCTCTCTAAAACCCTAACAACTCAAGCGCCGCTCACACATACTCCCTCAGGCTGTGGGTGGCCTTTTTGGGTCATTCGCGGCCTGATCTACTCCAAAATTTATGCTTTTCTTTATATTTTGCTTTATAAATAATGTTTCCTCTCCTTGTGAGAGTCTCCTTCCCCCTTTTATGGGTGGTCTCCTCTCCCTTTTTATGGGAGTTTTCATCTCTCCTCTTGTGAGAGTTGGTGTCTCATGGGCGGATTTGATACTCTCTTGGTCGAGTTTGGTCGGATCTACAAGCCCTTTGTTTCGCCGTTGGAGGTTGTGACCATTACTAACAACTCATATGGTGGTGCGCCGGATGCTAGTATTTCGTCTGCAAATTGACCGAGGTGACAAAGCTCCTCCCTTTCAAAACTACAAAAGATCATTGAAGACCCCCTCGTTCAAAACTGTCATGATACAGGTTCTTAGAGGGCATTGAGAAGCGTTATATCTAATTATTATTGATCGTAGTTTTTATTTGGTTGGACTTTGTTTACCTTTGTTAGATTTGTCTTATAAAATGTTCAAGATCCGATGTAGATGCCGTATGGCTTTTTATTAATGAAGTTTCGCCTCCTTTTAAAGAAAAAAAAAAGTTATCTATTCCATTTAAGATGACAAACTTTGGTCATTAATTTCCTATATAAGCATAATATTTCAGAAATCCGAAACACGTACTTGTATATGGCCTCTTTTGTCGTTAAATAATAATCAATCTATTAATCACTCTAGAATATCTTCATCGCTCATATAATCGAAGGAACACACACACACACACACGCATTTGTAGTGTTTACAAGCCCACACACTTTAAAAGACCCTAAGTATCCCCTATGTGTTCTATCATTAAGACTCTTTAATCCTTCGTACATGTACTTGTACAAAGTACTTTTTTACTTGAAAGGACATTTGGTTCCCCATTCTTTATACATCTCATACTGTTCTTCCAACATAGATATGCCCAACATACATAAATCTGAAAAAGGGGATCTTCGACATAGTTTTCCTTCTGGGTTCCAGGAGATCAATTACTAACATTCTGGTATAGAAGTCCAAATCTATGATCGTATGTAAATTGATCATGCATGGGCCCGATGATGTGAAGGCTCCCTTGTGTTAGTTTAGTCTTTAGTGGATGCTAGAGCTTGATTCATCTTTTCCGCTGGGCCTGTAATAGTTTTACCATGGTTAACAAGGCTGAATTATACAAATCACAGTCGCTGATCGTTTGAGAGTTTTATGTTAGTGTAGTGAGTAACAAGTAAATGCGTTATGAGGAAAATGTATCACAACTTTGCCAACTTCCCCAAACTTGAGAACTACGAGTATAAAACAACGGACCTCCATCTCCATGTCCTCATATTCTTTAGCACCTAACTGGTTATCAACAATTTATTTGGCTTTTGATGACCTAAATCATTGTCTGCTAGACAATGATTTACAAAATAGAGCAGAGGGACAGAAAAAATCACTACTAGTACATGCGATGTTTGTGATCGTGACAGTTACTTTTCACATTAATGATGTCTGTTTCGCCCGTTTGGTGATAAATGGTCAAACCATTTGCATATTCTGTTGTCATATTAGAATAAGCAAGAGACTTATTGAGGCAAGGTTTTTTGTGTTCAAGAGTATACTTCTGAGAATTTAGATAAGCTTTTTGAAACAAATGCTTATGAGCCTTTTTACAAGAAAGAGGGGTTGAGAGAAATTTAATTATGTGCCAACAGTGGCTATTTTGCTTAGGTTTGTCTGTGCTACTTTTTGATTGAAATTTAGAAAGCCTACAGGGCATAGCGTGAGTTGCATGTATAATTTATTGATTGCTTAATCAATTCTACAGCTTGAAGACTCATCTAACATATCTACATCCATGTTCCAAATAGTCGTTCCTAGCTATTCGTCTGTCGTAATAACAATTTATGATTATGCTTCTCTGCTGCATTTTTAACTGGATTACAACTGTTTGACAGGGAAGACGGGTGAACCTTTTCATTGTAAATCAGAAGGTAATATTTTCTCTGAATAAGGTGCAGCCTTTCGTGTGCTGTTGACTTACATTGAACATTAATATCAACCTTCTCTCTCTGCATATTTGATCTCATTGATCACTCATTAATATTAGTAACAACATTTCCCTCCTCATTTGTTCTTCCGAATAGGCAATCTTAGCCATCATGAATGAACTTCATAACTTAGCATCTTTTTCTCCCGCAGAAGCTCATCAAGCACCTCTCTTTGCCACTGGGTTTGGTGTTCATCAAACCACCTAAACACCTTGCACCCTCGCCTCTGGATTTTTGGGTCTCATGCAAGGAATGTCCTTCAGGGGCTGATTTTGATGTACACACGGGTAAGGGCCAAGGGAATTTACACTACTGGGGCCACCCTTACCCTACCCAAAACTCCTTCTCCGCCACTGTAACCCGTGCGCATCAAACCCTCTACCCCCTGCAGCCCCCTTCCTCGCACATCCCCTCACCCCTGCCATCCCCCATTACCCCCCACTCGCTAGTCACCACGACGTCGTTGCCTACCCTTCACTGCCTACCACTGTCTGCCTCATTTTCTCCATATTTTAGATAGGACCTAAAGTTTCTTTTTGTCTTTTTGGATTGTTTTTTTTTTGCCTAGAAGGCACCAAAAACTGTAGAAAGTCAAAGAGGAATGAGTGTTGATGACAACAAGGTGACATGGAGGAGTTTGAGGGAGGAGAGAGATTGAGATTGGGTAGGGGGATGTGTGGGGACAGGGTGGGGGATGCACGGGAACCGGGATGGCAGGGGAATCGTGTGGGGGCAGGGGAGAGTTCTGGTGGGTTATTCATGGAAGTTAGTTGTGGTGGTTGTAGCAGTAGTGATAAAACTGGGATAGGATCCTATAACATTTCCCCCCTTCAAAACCGGATGTGAAAGTTTCCTCTGGCTAGGAACTAATAAATTCTTCCGACCGAGCCACGTAGTGATGGGTTGTGAACTGGGAGTCAATGGGCAAGGGGCTTCGTTACAGTGGGGGGTTGTAGTTGGGGGGAGGGGTGGTGGGAGAGGAATGACAGTATGGTCATCTCACATACCCAATTCTTTTCGGCAAGCAAATGGGAGAATATGTTGAAATGGGAGTACGAACATAAACGGTTTGAATAATCATCTTATGTTTTTTGACTACTTTGTTAATCTGAGTGCATATCAAACTATGCAAACATTACGAGATGGAGGGATTATTTAAGAACCCTTGGATTAGTTAATATATGACACGTGCTAGGCTGAAGCGGAGCCATCAACACCTCAAATCCCCAACCTCTATGCTATACACTAAAAACTAACGAACAAAAGAAAGACAGTCTCCTCTAGCTTGTTTGGGGACCTAAACTAATAGGAGACTCCCACAATATAACTAATACACTAATTATTATTGACTACTCCCTTTCATTCACAATGTTTTTCCCATTGGACTTTTCACGGTCTTCAAGGCATTACTTTGACCTTTGTTTATTATTATTTTATATTAATATGAATTATAATATAGTTCTATCGTAAAATATATATTTCAATATTTCAATATGATTTCGTTATTAATTCTATGTAGAATTTTGTAAATTAAGTGTCAAACTTTTTAATGTTTAACTTGGAAAAGTCAAATGGGAGAAACATTGTGCATGAGAGGGAGTAATTGTTATTTGTTGGTCCTTAGTAATGTACTAGGTTAACTAATACTTTTCTATGGTTCCATCTTTTAAATCTGATTTTGGGTTGTATTTTTGTATTTTCACTTTGAATCATTTCAAATTGAGACGTTCATTAGATTTTTCTTCCCTTTTTTTTTTTATAATATTGAAATAATTTTCCTCTTTTGGGTTAATAGTCATTAAAAGCCAATGAATATGAATGGTTTTCCAATTATGTTTCTAATTTCCAGTCTGTTTATACCGTCACATTCGTCGAATGAAAAAGAAAAATATGGGGATAGGCCGATAGCTTGCTTTTACATATACTTTTTTGGCTTCTTACACAAGGATGCTACAGATCTATGTGTTATTCCTTAAGTCCACTAGATATGGCTTTTTTATTTACCAATAAAATGTACGATCAAACTTATGGCTTCTCGACTTGCCCATAAAACAATTTGTCATTTCTCTGTTATGATGAAATCCCCCATTCTTACAGCATTCATTCACGTAAAGATTACTTTCCCAACCATTTTCTTCCCTAGTTTAATTCAATAATGGAAAAACCCAAACTCCCAATCCTTCCTCTATTTTGAGTCAATGGTTATTATTGTGTAATGGAGGGCTCTAAGGCAAACATTGCAAGGTTGAGTTATTTTCTGCGAACATTGGGTTACATTAATTAAAATTTGCCTATCTTGTTCTGGAAAGTTCTCACATTTTTGAAGAATCTTTGTTATGTTTGACTGTCATAATGATAATCGAAGTTGTGTTAGTAAAGGAAAAACCCAAACTCCCAATCCTTCCTCTATTTTGAGTCAATGGTTATTATTGTGAAATGGAGGGCTCTGAGGCAAACATTGCAAGGTTGAGTTATTTTCTGCAAACATTGGGTTACATTAATTAAAATTTGCCTATCTTGTTCTGGAAAGTTCTCACATTTTTGAAGAATCTTTGTTATGTTTGACTGTCATAATGATAATGGAAGTTGTGTTAGTGGTATTCGAAAACATTGCTGGATATTGAGAAGATGAATTCTATTAGGATACTACTCCCTCAGCACCAGTTTATTTGTCATGGTATGGCTACTAAGGTCAAACTGAAGAAGTGACAACATAAGAATAACTTCATGAGATCTTTCTTCAGATATAATTTCAGAACATTGTCATCTTGTAATTTTCAAAAGGAAGCGTCTATTGCCACACTCTAGCTGTTTATTCACACACCCTATCTACTCACAATAATGTATTTTTGTCTTTTTTTTAATGCTTTTTTTTGTGAGAGGAAGAGTTTGTTTATAGACTACCAGGGTTATTACGAGCCTTATGCGTGCTAGTAATCTTCGAGATGTCATATAGAAGTTGTACCTAAAAGTATATAGTGCTGGTTAAGTTCCTTCTCTTCGGAGCTTCTATAATTTCCTCCCTGTTTGGTTGCTATCTGGAAGTTCATTCATAATGATGCACTGTTTGACCTATGAACTCTGGCTAATGAAGTTACTGGTTTGTCACCATTGTAGTTTTAACAGCTCCAGCCTGATTTATTGGAGGTTTGAAATCTTAGTAATTCTTCCTTTGTGGTTGTCAGATTTTGAAAGTCAGACAAACAGACAAGTCTCCTTGCAGAGATACTACGAGAAGAAAAAGGACAGGTGTATTATCTTACCTGACATTGTTAATGGATTATGTATTTTGTTGTTTACTTATGGCTTTTCTGTGAAATATCAGGGGGAGGTTCAAGATGAAGAGAAAAATGGGGTCTTCATCCTCTGGCATGCAGGTGTACTTGAACCATCAGATGAGAACGCCAGTCACTGACAGACAGACAAGTGAATTTATAAGTAGCTCTGGAAGACAAGTCGGTTTACCTCCCATATGCTATGGCTTAATGGATAAGCAACCGAAGAACTCTGGTCTTTCTGTTGATCTAAACGATAAAGGTAGGTGACAACACTATATTGTTACTATTTTCTGTGATAACCAGTTGTCACTTTTACTACTTAATCATACAAAGGATATTACTCTTGATGTCTGGTCTTGTTGGTACTCTCTAACATTCCAAAACAATCAAGGAAAGTGTTGTCTGCTTTATGTTATTTTGAGATTTTCTAGGTGCTTATTTTTAAAATATGGACCTGGTACTATCTAAATCCTTTTTACTTTGCCTTTTTCATACTTATAATTATATACTTGTTGGGGATCGGAAGGGAGAAGGGAAGTGTGTGGGTTAACTTTGTAATAATAACGGAATATTTGGTTCAGTATCACGGAGAAAAAGAATAGTCATACAGAATGAGAGGTTCAGGACATATTTACTCTTGAACAAAAGCATCAGAATTACAAAAATCAATTGTCAGTGATGATGTATATTTAGACTACTATACTGATGCTCGATCAGATTCAGTTAATTTTTTGCCTGATGTGACCATTGATGTCATCCCTTTCCATCTATAATTCTTATAAACTATGTCCATGTGTACAAGCGTAACTGCGTAAGTAATGCTATCAAACAAGTGCTGCCAAAGATAGCCAACAATGTAACCATTTATTAGAATTTCAACTATAGTGGATGTTTATCATCTGAGAAAAAGGAGTCCTCCAAAGAAATCAGAGGGAAATAGTGTGCCAGTCATTCTTTATATGTTTGAAAAAATTCCCCGTAGAACCCCCCTGGTGTAGCAGGAAAGAGCTGCAAGGCAAACCATTATAATTAGACCTGTCAAAAGGGTTGCACGGGTTGGGTTTGGGTAGTTAATGGGTCAGGTAACTTCAGGTCACGGGTCGAAGAAACCTCAATCCTAACCTAAACTTTCGGGTTCGGGTCAACCCACTAGGTCAAAACATTAAAAAAAATATATCTAAATTCCTAATTTACTATATTGTTTTAGAAATACCATTTGAAACTATGTATCTTGGTCTTTAACTAAAATCCAAAAGGCCAAATCAATCCATTAAATGGAATAAAACCATAGGCAAGATTACCTTCAATTCTTCAAAACTCACTATGAATGCCAACTATCAAATTCATATACTGAATGCTCATAAATTACAAAAAATAAAGGGTAACATAAAAATTTAACGGAAGAAAACGGCAAGTAAATTATAGCCCTAGTTTGTTGTTGTTTACAAGGAGAAACATATTCTTGCGCCCCCCAACTTTGGGGCTGATGCCCCCTTCTTCCCCCATCCTCAGCAATATTCCGCAACATTATCACGATTCACGGCCAGTATCGACACAAAGTGAGCAGGGGCGGATGCAGTAGCCCCAAATGCATCCTCAAAAAATTAGAAAATGTGAAGTTACTATTAAGCCCTCTCCATTTTGCATCCTCATTTCTGAATACTAAGGATAGTGTAGTCTTTGTGTGAATAAAAAACAAAAACTTCAAATCCCAATACCCAACTTAAACAAAAAGAAGTGGTCCCCCTCTCCTTCTCTCTCCTACTCCCTCTTTCTCCTCTAGTCCAACGCACAAATTAAAATAGGCTAACCACTTGTATTTCCTACTTTTCTTCTTATCATTCCCATTTTTTATGCACATCTTATATCTTAAATATCTTATGTTATATATTAATAAAAATTAAAAAAAATGATATTCTTATTCCACTTATTAAGACTAATTAAACAAGATCCCATATGACTATATTTTATCTTTCATATTAAAATTCATTTGACCTCAATATTTACTCATGAATATTGTTAAAAAGTGAAATAAAAAGAATTGGAGGAAGTAGTACAATAGTCATACATCACAGCACCACGCCAACGGTGGCTTCTACGCCGACGTCCCATGGCACCAACGCCTGGAGTAGTCACCACGCAAATCCCCCAACTGACCAACCCGATACCACAGCCCACGCCATAACAAGCCCACTGCCGAGTCCTACACCTACAACGTCGAGTTGTATAACCCTAATTTTTTTCATAAGAAGTCGTTTTTTTTTTTTTTGAAGTGGTTTGTAACTTGAAAGTTAATAATTTAAGGAAGCTAGTTGAATTCGTTTTTTTCCGTACATTTTGATTTCGCATCCTCTTTTTCAAATCCTGGATCCGCCCCTGAGAGTGAGGCAGAGAGCATGAGTGAAAGACTTAAGGGAGGGAGCCAGAGAAGGAGGATGCGGGGTATAGAAAGGAACTGAAGGGTTTGTTTTCTTTTTGTGTTTGTTGCTGGTTGTTCTGCTTGGGTTCGGGTTTTGGGTCAAATTTCTGTGTTCATGACCCTAGATTTACGGGTCGGTATGGGTTGGGTGAAGGGTCGAGTCGAGATTTAACAGCGCTAATGTTGTATTCCTGTAAATGTATCATGACTGGTACTTAGATTCTGGAAAACACATGCTGTCGCACCGCCTCAAGATGATGGTCAAAGTCAAAAGTTGGCCTTGTAAACACGTCAACCTACACAAATGTTGCATATTAATATATTACAATATGTTGGAAGTAGGTGATCCATATTTAGAAATAAAACTCAAAAATAATGGTAAACTCTCCAATAGTGAGATACTTTCACGAATTATATACATAAGAAACAAATTTATAAGCTTCTCCTGAAAGTTTGTCATATCTGGCTTCTAGAAGCTAAGCCTCGCATTTCCTCCATGTTTTTGCTCTATCATAAATAATTTCCCCTTGATGCAACAATATATCATTTCCTCTCCTTCGTCAAAAAAGACAACATAATAGTAGTTGGACAAGAGCAGAGTATGCGCCAGGATACAATAGGTTGGTTGACGGCAGAAATGTTGGGATTGAGAGTCGTACTTGGTCAGTTCTTGCAATGTTATTCAGAAGGCGTAAGAGGTGAAACTATGGCTTTGAGCTTCTTTCTCCCTTGACATTGCAATGACCACAAGAGAGCTAGAGCAAGGAGAATAATCGCAATAGATGGTTCATAGTCATAGCAGGGCGTTTAAAAGCTTGTGTAGAAGCGTTTGAGAGGTTGTCAGAAGCAAACAAAGCGAGGGTATCTGTTGAAAGTATGACACAAGGGCATTTCTTCTTAAAGGTGGTAGCCAAATGTTTCATGAGAGTAGCGAAATCCATGAGATATGGCAAAAGCAAAGCTTTCCTCAACCGCCACCAGTTTGTCTTTGAAATTGAGATAGTTCAAGCGCCACTGTCGTTCCAATGGCAGCACTTTGGACTCGTGTTTTATATACTGGGCCTGTGGAAGCACCCAAGTATACAGTTGAGGGTCGAAACCATAGTAACTTCTCTTTGGGCGGGGAGAAGCCTGAAACACTATTTTCTTATTCGATCAGGTAAAACTGGACACCATCATCAAAAGACAATCCTATGCTAAGGGAGATCAAACCTGACAACGTCGAGGCCTGAGTGACCCTGACCCTGATTTACCCTTGTACTTCACATCTCGGCTTGTGCTCTTCACCTTCTCTTTCTCTCTCATGGAACAAGTGTATTTTCATGTGTGTGCTCCTGTTTTACCAGTTGAACTTAATCAATTGATTTGGTTTTTAAAATAATTAGTATAATTTATCCTTCATCGATTTCGCAACTACTGGAAAATTGTGGCATCATGTTGTTCCCTGAAGCATGAGTCTTTGGAAGGTTTCTCTTGTGTTGTTTCTCTTTTGGTAAAATTTTTTTTTTTTTTTTTTATCTTTCTCTCTGAATCTTTTCTGTACACGTTGGAGAAAGTGATTTCTGGTTCAATTTGAAGCAATTCAAGATCTTTTAATCTCTAGCTTCTCGATCTTGTATTCTGTATTCTGTATGTAATCTGTAGTCTTGGTTTCAGGGTTATAATCTACATGGGAATTTCATATATGTCCCTCTGCGCAGTGCTATGGTCTTGACATTAGTATGTAGTGATATAGTAATTGTTGTAATTGGTTGACTTAAAAGCCTCGTGTTTGTTGTATCTGATTAAATTTTAATTTAACATTTCTTATGCTCATATTTCTTATGTACATATTACATGATAAAGAAATTGAATGTCAGCGTGCTGTGTGGCACTCTAGATAGATTCTAGTAAATTAATAAGCTGAGGTGACTGATGATTTGTTATGTGGACTGCAGCGTAGTTCTGGTAGGACTGGACAATGAATTGGGTAAACCGTGGCCTATAACAAGACTACGGTGCACGAAGTTGAGTAAATATTTCCTTCACAGGGAAAGTCATTCTCAAGAGTCTGGTGCGCACACACTGATGGTATATGGCCAAACCGACATGTACAAACTGGCTGCCCGATAGAACTCCAGTGAGAGAGTCGTTTATCAGTGCTACAAATTAATTTTGCTCCTCTTGCTCTAATCAAATTTTGTAATGATAAGCATGGAGCGACCTAGTGCATGAAGGTAAGGTTCTTTAAACTTGATGTGCGAGTCTCTTGATGTAAGCGGGCATGGGCGGATGTATGCAAGAACATGATATGACTATAATGCAAAATTTTTTTGCTTAATGCGTTCTTCTACATCTTAGCTCCTATTTGGGCAAAACAATAAAACGAATCTCTGTGCCTCGCACTGAAAAGTTTGTGCTATATATTCTTGGCTTGGATGTTCTAGAAAGCTCATGGGTCCATCATAGAATTCATGGTTGGTGGATTTGGTCTAAATCTACCCCATAGCCTTTAAAACACTTTTGTATAAATTCCATTGATATTAACCAAAATTGCACTTGTATACTTATTAGTTATTACCCTACTCCCCTCGAGATTAAAAGGGTGCACTACGTTGAGGCGTGTTTGCCAATCTGAAAAAGGGTTTCATAGATGTGATGTTCGAAAAGTCTAATTCTCAATATTTAAATTAATTGGCGAGAAATCTTGTCAATTTTATTAATCTATCGTATCTAACTGAACGATTTACGAGTGAAACATAATTTGCATGGCTAGGGGAGTGGGGGAATCTCTGACACCGGGGAGGGGGGAATCTCTGGCGGAGGGGGGAAAGGGGACTGGGGGAGGGGGGGTGAGGGAAATCTGAAAATGGGGGAAGGGAAGAGAGAAATGTGTTACATGTTTTTGGGTTTGTATTTTTGGGCTTGTCTATTTTTATTGTTAAAAGTAGACGGTTCCTCTAAATAATTTGTGTTGTGAAAAAGTGGGTACCAAACAGGTAACTACCCAATGTAAATATAATTTTCCTTTTTATAAACATTTGCCCCCCGGCCAGCCGCATCCCCACGATAATTAGCTAGGTGCAAACTAGCCTGGTCCCGCTTTAGACAAAGCAAATGTAATTGTCTACCCATAAATTATTCTTAATAATAGAGAGAAAATTCTACTTTGCGTAGCAGGTGGCCACTATCAAGGCCACCGATTACAAAAGCATACAACAGACAAGGAGCCAAAACTTTGTTACCAATAACACGGTGCAACAGCAGAAAATCCCATCAACTCAAGTGACAAATCCACAAGATTTCCATGCTTTTTATAACAGCCAAGCAACCGGTAACCATTTCATATACAATCGATACTAATCTGACAAATGACAAACGGACCCTACAAAACCCACAATGCCAAGAATAAGTATTCTTGATTAAGTTGTTCTATAGCTCTAATGATGTAGCCTTCACTCCCCCTCCCCCCCTCCCTTTTTTTTTTCCCCGGCAAACTAAAAGGTTTCAATCCTGTAATATCAATCAATTGCAAGCTCTCTACTCTGGGCCATGCATAGGAACCATTAGATGTTGACCCTGCAACCAAAAACAATTATATTGCAAAAACATTAGTTTGCTATAGCAAATTTAAAAAATATATTCTATATATCAAAGCATACATTATTATAGTTGATAGGTATCTGCATTTTACTTCTAGCAAAGATCATGCTCTATACCACTCTTAATTTGATATCTTGCAAAACCATTGCTTTGAGTTTTGTGATTGATATCAACTCGGAAATCACCAAATTCAAAGGGACCTCCCCTATCAAAACCTCACCACTCTACACTAGACTTTGACACAAGAGAATAGGATTAGCACTTTGCTTCTTACGCAAGACAAAAAAGAGTATTTCTTATTTGGCATTTTGACTTCAATCAGACACCAAAAGGCTAGTCAACCAGGAACTTCATTCCGCTTTGAAAGCCACCTCGGTTTACTTGGTTTTCTGAAAATAATTCTATTGATTAGTAATATAGGCCCAATGGCGACATCAGATTGCTTCGATTTTGAATCATCTGAAGGAGCAAAAACAAACAGAGCATTTGATCTCTATACCATAAGTGCCCCCTCCCTAGTCTCTCCCTCAAAGCAAAGCCGTAAATATTCTCAAACCAAAGCATATACATATTTGCGCATGAGAACTGTTGTTACTATATATAAAACCCACCTAACGACAAGACCTCCAAAATCATAACCGTATAGGTAGACAATGGAAGGACGATAAGTGTGATATTAATCACATTAGAAAGGCATAATTATACAAATGACAAAAGGTGCCCCACTCCAGTACGGATCTCAATCAAATTTAGCAAGAATTTTACATATAGATATATTTAACAATTATATAATAATTCTACCGAAGCACAAGCGAATCTATAAACGGAGCAAATATATTTAAGTCACCTTAGTTCAACATGGCATTGTTTCCCACTATATGCCTGACAAAAGAAAATTAAAATGAAGACCCCCCCCCCCCCCATCCATCAACCTCTTCACACGGAGAGCTTTATCTTACAAACGCATCAACAGAATCCTGGTGTCATTAGTGTCAAAGACACTCACACTGGCATAGGTGCCATCTAATATCCACTATCAAAAGGAAGTACTATCCAGTCTACTTTACCACCAATAGAACCATGTCTATGGTCTCTCCTTGCCGTAACCTTCAGGGTTACCAGCATCATCCCCTCATATTGTCAATCTAACAGCATGCAGCACCTGAATGGTGATGTGAGGTTACAGGTACGAATCCGACGGTCTCCTAGTCTCATATAAAAAGACGACTTAGTGAATGGGTTCCATTACAGAAAAGAAGCCTGAACCCGTGTAGTCTATCATTTCATCATTTACCCTACAGATTCACAATTGAGCAAAACAAATGCCCCAACATATGGACTTTTGAACATATGCTCAATGGAAGGAGAAAAAGCTTCAAGACTTGCCGTGCTCACTAGCACTAAAGATAAACAACTTTATAGCTCCTGATTACATGACTATATCTCTAACTGTATAAAGGAAATAAAACAAAGCCCTACACCGCCAACTATGACACAAAATACACTAAGTTTGTACATTACAAGGAACAATTATTATCATAATATAAACTCGTACTCAGTTCGCTAATTAACTGCCATCTGCAGATACAGTGGACGTGTGCAGATAGCCTGCCCTGTGGCCACTAGGCCTCCTATGACCATTCCAATCACATATAATTCTCATTATTGAATAAACAGAGTATTGAATAAGCTTATTGACTAAACAGAGCATTGAATAAGCTTTTAGCGCATTGTTACAGAGACAAAATTTAGATACAGATACTGTTATTTTAAAAAGGAACTATAATTGGCAGCTCACAACAAGCAGGTCATATGTTTAATAATGAAAATTACCTGAGAGTTTCCATAGTTCAAAGGTTGATTAAAAGAACCTTGGTGAGCAATCTGGCATACAGCCAAACAAAATCAGAATAGCAAATCAGCTAGCTCAAAAAGACAAGTAATTCTAGTAAATATCGCAAATGTGCTACCTCAAAAAGACAATTTCGACTATAGTTAATCACTGTATAAAAGTATCACAGGGATTTTACCTGAACACTTGAAACTGGTTGACCCATTGCATCCCTCTTGCCCGAAGTTTCTCCTCCCTTAGCCGAACCTTTGGTATCACCCTATCAAAGTTCCAAGTAAAAAGGGAGTAATTTAGTATAATGCACTAGTGGAAGATCTATATGCTAACATAGGAAACCCCAAAAGCAAAGAGTCAAGTACTAAGTGATGCCCACCTCCATCTGCAGTGAGGACAAAAAAATCCAAAGATCACCAGCGATCATTGCAAAAAAAAAAAAAAGGGAGCATTCAGTTAGCTAGCATACGTTGCAAATTCATATTAAATGTCAAAACTATATCCATTAATCAGGTTTACCTCTCTGTATCGAGTTAAGTAGACCTTCAAAGGATCAATATAGTCCTCAAAACCTAAGGTAGCCATAGCCCATAGCAGATCATCTCCATTGATGGTCTTTCGCTTCTCCCTCTGACATTTATCACTTGCCCTAAAAAACCAACAGTAAGCAAATAAAATTCGGTCAGCTTGATCATAAGCATGATGCTGATGAACCAAAACTTAAGTTACTGAAAACTTGATACTTTTGATTTAAAATAACAAGTATGAAGTACAATGCAGTACTGCACTAAACCCACCTATGTGTGCTTATTACTATTCTGCTACTGAATATTCAGAAAACAATTTCCCAAAAATCAAGTCATATACCCATTTAAGCATTTCAATGGTCTACAACCATTGCTCCGGTCGTAAAACAAGTAAATACCAACAGAAACACAATTAAATACATTGTTATACCATAAAAAAAGACCAAAACCCCAAGTACCTTTTTGGTTGTAGTTTTTTCCTTTCTCTATTTCTCAATCTTATTTTTTCTTATAATGTTTTATGTTAGCTAATTCCATCTCTTCATGTGAGAGTAACAACAAATACATTATGTAACAAATTTCCCAATATAGTATATAATATAACAATTTTGTCAATCATATTTTTACGACGTTGCCATCATATAATGTACCATAATGGAAACAGGGAACAGGCAAATCAAACTTAAGCACTGAGATACAAATTCACAAATCTTAAAGTGGCGCAAATGTCCCAGTAGGATAAAGATTGAAGCAAAACACCTTGATGACCTTTCATGTCCAAAAAGAAGAAACAAATATAAATAAAAGAAAACAGACACAAACATGAAACAAAGTTCATAAATTTTTGAAAAACAGATGCAGATGCTAAAGAACAAGCAGTGGGGCGGTGGACCTTCCCAAACTTATACCGCCCCAAAACACAATCCCCCCCACCCCCACTGAAATTGATCCATATAAAAATAGCTTTATCAAACCGCAAAATCTGAAAGGCCACACGAAAAACCTTTCAAAAAGAGACCTGACCTAAAATCAACCAGAACCCAGTCAGTAACAAAACTGTACCCAACCGGCCAGATTCATAACACGGCAGCCTATACAGCATGATAGGTCTACTCCTCGGTGTTATAACTAACGGGACACAGGTAAGAATTATCCAATAATAATCAAGTAATACCATTAACATATTCATGAGCAGTCTCACTGATTCATCATCATTCTTTTTCATACCCCAGTGCCCTCAAAGAGGTTCCCGCAATAAGCTGGGTAGGGGGGGGGGGTGTCGGACGGAAAGCAAGCCTTATCCTTGTAATGACAGAGCTATTGCAAATAGGTTGCTTCCAATTGACCCAAGGGAAAACGGGATTACCATTTTCAACTTCATGGAATTAAAGCAAAGAGGATTTTAAGAGCCATTTTAAATTAGTCATTTTGTATTCCAAAGCCAAAAAAACAATGAATCTTTGGCTCCATTGGAATAAAAACTTTCTAAGCATTTCTTATGATATCAAACCTTGTTGTAATCAGCACATAACCAGAAAAGCACAAACGAAAATATTGCCCAAGACACCAGGCAAGCAACAAGCACAGCAATAACTTTACACAAAATAGAAGGAAGATAAAGGACGGCGGAGTAGCTGACCACGGACAAGGGGAGGAGAAGATAAACCTTCGAGGAGACAAGTACATGAAGAGAGAAAAGGGGGAGTTTCCCTCCAAATCTCTACACTTCTACAGCATTCCAAGGCCTAAATTTGAAAAGAAAGAGAGGGGAAACAGATTTACCCATCTCCCTCCCTTCCTCATCGCACCTACATTGTTATCCAAATCACGGATTTTGGATCTCTCAATTACCCTCCCATCCAATTCTCTCCATCCAAACAAGCTATACGATCAGCATCATCACAATTAATTTACGACAAATAAGCATTACTTCAAACCAACAGAGCTAAGATTCGCCAACTACAGCTCCACTTTCAAACCTTTAAACATATCCAATCACCACAAATACAATGATACAATAAACTCATACACGCCAAAAACATAGGTACGAATACCATTAAGTGGACTGAGCTAATATCATACGACTACTTCTTTTCCCACTCAAATTAAGACATCTACCTTTATACATTTTTTTCGCACAGCAAGCAAAACTTCATGAACAATTTATCTTAATATAACACATCATAAGACTATTCTATAACCATGAAATTTCAAAGGAACTGAGCTAAAGTTACACACTAAGTTCCTGCATCCAAGTTAAATCGTCCACCTATATATTTCCAACAACTGAAAACACAACCTTAAAATAATTAACCCTAATATAACACAAGAATATTAACCAACAAATCCTGAAGAAAGGAGCTTAAGCACCTCAACTAGCTTCCTACAGTCAATTTTAAGGTTACAGAAAGTCTTTGGAGAGACAATCTTCTTTATCATAAAAGTAGACGGGCCCAAGTTGGCCTAACAAAGGGGTATACATCTCTCATATGAGTTGGGCTTGCAGGAAGCTCGCCTACCTTTACCATCATCCTTTCCAAGAATCTGTATTCAAACTATTTGTTTAGTACAATTTCGAGCACACCAAAGGCAATTAAGTAATTAACCAAGAAGTCAACCTAATAGAACACACACACAAATTATTAGAAAAAAGAGCAGACCAACTCTTTGCAAGCTAAAATTTCTAAACTCCCTAGAAGTCCAAATTGAGTTGTACATTTATATGTCTTTATTGGGCCAACATGGCTTGGTCTACTTTTATAATAAAAGTAGACGGTCTCTCTCAAGACTAACTGTAATTTTTATAAGCTCCCCACAAGCCCAAATTGAGTGTAGATTTATATGTATTTATTGGGCCAGCATGGTTCTTTCAAGATAAAAATAGATGGCTCTTCCAAGACTTTTTGAATAGCACAAACACAAGCAAATAAACCACGAAAGCATGAATAATAGCAATACAATTATGGGAACGGACGGGGAAAAGGCAGGTGGCGGGAGCGTACTCGCTGGTGATGAAGGAAATGAACTCAGAAACACATTCCTGAACAGTCTCTTTAGCATCCTTAGCAATCTTGCCATTGGCAGGCAAAGCCTTCTTCATGATCCTACTAATATTCGCAATCGGCAAGTACCTGTCTTGTTCTCGAACATTAGACGACCGCGGGCTCTGATCCCCGCTCTCGTGGCTCCCTCCTCCTGGACTCCCCTGCTCCGCCATCCCACCTCAGTAATACCCTAACCCTAACCCTAAACCTAAACCTAAACCTAAACCTAGCTGAAAAAACAACATCAAGGGTTAGGAACGTAAATTCGAATTAATGATTAGGTGTGAAAGGGGAGGAGAGAGAGAGAGAGAGAAAAGAGAAATGGAGGGAAAGTAAATAAAGTGAGAAACTTACCGGTTAAAAAAAACAAAGGCGTGAGATTGGAGGGGATCACGGGGTTTGGTTGCAGGCGATGAAGAGAGAGAATGGAGAATGAGGAGATCGGACGCTTGAGATGTGAGCATTAAGGACTGAGGAGTGAGGAGACGTTTTAGATGCGAGTTTCTCAAGGTTTTCTTTTTGCTTTTTTTCTTTGTTTTTGTTTGGCCTTGTCCGACAAGTAGCGAGTACTACTATGGGTTAATTCAACAGTTTAGGGCCTGTTTTCATCAACTTATTTCTACTTATTTTCAGAAAAAATAAGACAAGTTCAGAAGAAATAAGAAAAGTTCAGATAAAATAAGTAAAGTTCAGAAAAATAAGCAAAAATGATTAAAGTTTATAAAAATAAGTAAAAATAAGTAAAGTTGAGCTATGAAGACAACATGAATCAGGAAAAATAAGTAAGAATAAGTAAAGTTCAGAAAAATAAGTAAAAATAAGAAAAGTTCAGAAACAATCAAGAAAAATAAGAAAAATTCATATAAGATAAGATAAGATAAGTGAAAATAAGTTGAAGAATACATGCCTTTAGTAATTTCATTGGCGGGATGTTTAATCAAAATTAGCCGATAGAGAATAGTTGCTAGTTATTTTATTTTGAAATGACATGTAAGTGTATCATACGATGTTATCTTCGGTTGAAACTCGTAAAACTACGCTGAACTGAACTGAAAGTGTGAAACCCAATATTTTAGGACTATTGGTTGTCACTATTTTACTGGGCGTTTTGTGTTTGAAAAGCTATTTTCTTATTTATTATATCATTTTCAAGCGTTTAAGGTTATTTGCCGTATATATTACCAAATGACTTTATGATGATTATTTCAAAGCTTTCAAATTCTTAAAATTTTATTGTTATTATAATTATACTATTTTAAATAGTATTTGGGATTCATTTTCTTTTAAACCCGCATTTGGTCCTATGTTTCACAAAAATAAGCACATTTGGCTAAGGAAGTGAACAAGATGGCCTAAAGCCCAAATCTTTCCTCTCCCTTATGAGCCAAACACATATAATAGAAAAAAAAAGGAAAATTTGATATAAATAATCCAAACTATGCCTCAACAAACAATAATAATCCCACCTAATGACCTATACACTAGTATTACTAAGTATTAAGTATGTATACACTAGTGGTCCTTAGATGACCAGCGGCGGAATCTCCGACCCCATTTGCATACGTGGCTTACTTTCCTTTCTTTTTTTAACTAAAATTGGTGATGAGTAGGATTAAACAACCCCTTTGCTTTTATTTTCCTTTTTTTTTATTGAAAAACACAACTTACTCCTATGTTCTTCTATTCCCCTAGTTCCCTACTCCCCCACAACCCTTCTTCCCCCACTAAAGTTTCCTCCCTCTTTCTTTCTTTCTTCCTTATAGACATCTCAACTTTAATTCACATGTACTACCTATGAATTACCTCACAATTTCAATACCCCCCCTTCCCATCCCTCTCCACCGACAACACAACCTCAAGCACTCTATTTCCTCACCCTCACATCCACCGCACCTTCCCCCCCAAAGGCGCCTACAACACTACGTGACCCACCTTCCAACCGACAACGTCCTCGCCCCCACATTTGTCTATGGGTTTTTTGGTTTCATGGGTCATATTGGTGGGGTTTTGGTTAGTGTTTGGGCGTTGGCGTAGCAGCGAAGGAGCATAAGGAGAGTTTGCGAGGGCGGGAGGATAGTCTTTTGGGTCCAACAATCTAACGACGGAGACCTTGGAATTACCCAAGATGGTTGGGTTATGGGTATGGTGGTTTGTCATATATATGTGTAATGGGTTCATGGGAAGGAGATAGTGTTGGACGGAAAAGGGAGAACGATGGGCGGCGAGGGACTGGTTTGGACTGGTTGCGTCAGCGGGGTATGGGGTGGGACTGCGATGAAGCCTAGGGGGAGTAAGGGTGGATTTTTATGTTTGATTTGAAGCTTTTTTGTCATTTTTTGTCCTTAATGCTTTAAATTAAAGAAATAACGTAAAAAGAATGACATGTCATAACTTTTCAGGAAAAAATATCATGTCATAAATTTTTGCCGGAAATTCTATTCCGGTCACCTGAGGACCATTAGTGTATACTAACTTCATAGTTAGTAATACTAGTGTATAAGTCGTTAGGTGGGATTATTGTTGTTTGTTAAGGCATAGTTTGGATTATTGATATCAATTTTTCCAAAAAAAAAAAAAGATAATTTATCTCATTCTTTCACTCTCTTTTACGTGAAACACAAACATGCAACCTAGGGTTTTGTTTTTCTTCTTCTTCTCCTTTACCTCTACCCCATTGTTTCACTCCTAAAACCTTGCAAGTTGCTTAAAATCAATGCTAGTATTATTTTAAATTTTGTTCTTCATTGTAGATGCAAATTTTTTAAGCTTTAACCATTTTGAGATTAAAAGCTTTAAACTTTATTATTTCATTTGAACTTTTATCATGCCTAACTATCTTATAACCTGAATTTATTATGTTTAAAACACTTTAAATGTTGTTAGCATGGTTTTAAGTCATTATTTAATGTGAATATATTAAGCTAGGGTTTTATATTTTGTTTGTTTGTGTGGTGCGCTTATGTGCATGCCCTAAGGGCAATTCTGTAAATTTATGGGTTGTAGTGGTTGTGATGGTGTGGAGTGTTTGTGTTGTTGTTGTGTTGGTTCGGCCGAGAGAGCAAGGGCCAAGAGAGAGACGAACATAGAGAGAGATGTCGAGAGGAGAGGCGGGGCGCGTGGCAGCCGCCGCAGCCGCCTTGTGCGCTCAGTGGTGATGAGATAGTGGTCCCCACTACCGCGGTGGCCCACCAACTTTCTCGGGATCTGCGAGCAAGGATCGGCCACCATGACCGAGTGTGAGCGCCCGGACCCATCCAAGACATTGGACTCTTGGTTTGTTTTAGGGTCACCCGGGATCTTAGGGGCAAGATCGGGGCAGTGCTATATGCCCTTTGGACCGGTACATAATTTTTCAGGCTCTCATGTTGTTTGCGTTGCTGAGTACTTGTTTGTGGGAAATAAAAAGCCATATTATGTCAAAGGATGGTGTATCCGTAGATCCTGCTAAGGTATCCGCTGTACGTGACTGGCCTACACCTAAGTCCGTGACAGGCATTAGAAGCTTTTTGGGTTTGGCTGGATACTACATAAGGTTTGTGAAAGATTTTTCGATTTTGGCGAAGCCTATGACAACGCTTATGAAGAAGGCAGTCAGA
>CAAKMY010045781.1:0-17643 GCA_901111285.1 Corrigiola litoralis | reverse complement strand
GCTTATATCTTATGTATATTATAAATCTATCTGTCTCTTTCAAAAATATAATATAAAAATCTTTATATTTTATATACAAGTACAAAAGAAGTTGGGAAACCCTCCCTCACCAAGGTTTGACCTAATCACTTATTATCTATAAAAAAAAAAAAAAAAAAACCCAAGGTTTGACCTAGTCACCTAGATATTGTAGAATACGATAATATACTGGTAATATGCTGCTATGCAGCTAGCTAGAATGCTAGACTAACAATATAAAATCTCCATTCGTATTCAACTGATCCAAATATAACTATTTAAGTAGATTAGCTCGAGTTCGACAGCAAATTAACAATTATGACTCTATTTGAAGGATGTCTGCGAGTTATATAATTCAAAGTATTTTTAAGATATTAGGCGGTATTAAATAAGGTTTCTAAACAAAGCAGATCGAGTTTTCAATTATTCTACTCTTGTGAAGTTTTGGAGAAATTGATGCATCCTTAATAATTCCATGTTTGAAAGCTATTACGACATTGAGGAGAATTTATGTCCGGCTACTGCATAACAAAAATTAGTTGTAACATTTGTGTGTTTCAATATAACTATGTCTGGAATATTTACCAATGTGTCTGAGAATAACAAAAACAGTTTGGATAAACTTTTTTGTGTATAGAATAAAACAAAAATGTCTGAAATAGACACATGCGTGTCTAACAAAAAAGTGGATACCCGAACTTTCGGAGTTACCCCTAGATGGAAAATTTAGATGACACACTAAGATCTCGAAAGGAGAAATGAGATCATTAATATATGTAATCATAAAATTGAGAAGATGTTGCCCCAAGTAGGTTGTAAGTAGTTTCGAGAGAAGAACTCTCATGTAAGGAAACTCACCTATTTTCTCTTGCCATAACTACCTTGGCGAAAACTCGAGGTCGTCCTGCTAAAAATTTCACGAATAATTATGCGAATCTGATTACACCATTGGATGGGAGACTTAGTAAGGATTCTGAAGAAGTAACTAAAGAGGTGGGGGAGGCTTTAACGAGTACACTAGATGAAACCCAGACGACTAAATCTTCGTCTTCAGCTAGCTTAATTAGCTACCCAGAAGGCTAAGGTGGTGGTTTCTTCAACTCGGGCTACTACTTCTTCTTCAGTGGCAGATAATGCTTCCTCTAACCCTTATTTTGGAGGTGTTAGTAAGGAGGCCGGGTGCGGTGACTAAAAAGATAAAGGATAAATGGGCTGATGTTGTTCATAATCAAGCTGAAAAAGGGATGCGATTGGAATCTTATAATGTGGATAATGTTGTTCATATTGAGATGGTGGATATTATGGAGGAGATCACGTTCTGGAGAACACTCTGGTAAGGTTTGTTCTTGGAGGAAATCCAAAAATATCGGTGATACAAGCTTTTGTGGCGAAGAATCGGACTCATATTTCTTCACCTAAGGTTTTGTATCATCGTAGAGGATGGTTCTTCTTGAAGTTTCAGACAAAGGAGGATTGTGAGAGGATATTACAGGGAGGGCCATGGACTGTTGGTAACAAAAATTTTATCATGAAACCATGGACCCATGAGTTCAGTTTCACTAAGGAGGATATTACTAGGGTTCTTATTTGGGTTTTGTTTCCTAATTTGGACGTTCATTATTGGTCAGCTGTTGTGTTAGGAAAGATAGCTAGTAGATTGGGTAAGCCTCTGTTCACAGATAAGTGTACTAAGACAAAAGAACAAATATCTTTTGCGAGGGTATTGTTGGAGATTGATGTTGCTCAGGAATGCCAATGCAAATGACTTTGTCTACTCCGTTTGGTCTGGTGTATGATCAACAACTAGTATATGAATGGGTTCCGTATTATTGTGAGGGCTGTAAAACCTTGGGTCATCAGACAGAAAAGTGTAAACACCGTACTATGAAACCTGAGGGGTGTTTATCTGTGTAGACACCGTAAGTCGTCTGGATCATAGGTAGATGAAATGTTAGTAATGAGTAAGTTCAGAACTCGAGATGTGTCTGAATTGACGGGAAAAGGTAAATAGTTGTGTCAAAAGTATGTTAGCACGGACCGGTTTAATTAGACTCGATGTTTCGGGTCGATCCTCCTAAATGAATTAAAAGAATAATTAAGCCTTGTTAGGTGATCAATAAGGCTTAGGCCCGCTTCCCTAGGTCCTTGCATGGACTATGACGGATTAGGATTAAAGGAAAAGGAGAAATGCATGGCGGCAAATAGGGCAGGGTCTGACCGGACATGTCATGTGTCCGGTCGGACAGATGGATTATCCGACGTCGGAACGTTTTACAGTGGAAATGGTCCGGCCGGGCATAGCATGTGTCCGACCGACCCCTCTGTCATGTTCGACCAGACATGGCGCGTGTCCGGTCAGGGGAGTTGGGAGGTTTGTTTTTGTTATTTCTTTCCTTCTTTCTTTCCTCCGAACTAGAACTAGGTTTTGTACATTTCCACTCCCCTATATTAGGAGTGGGACGGTTTTGACCTAAGGGGATATTGGGGGGGCTAACACATTTTTGACCTAATTCCTAAAGAGTTCTTTAGAGAAATTAGATTCCAAGGACAAGGGTTTGGTTTGAGACCTCCTAAAAGGCTAGAGTTTGTTCAAGAGAGAAGAGAGTGCTTCTAAACACATCTAGTCCACCATTGATCCTCTTGTTACTACGTGGTATGACTTGAGGGTTAATTTACAAGCTTAGCTTGTCCCTTTGGTCTTTTATGTTGTTATTGCGTTGGTTTTGCTATATTTAGCATTTGTTAGCATTTGGTAGAGAACATAGAAATCATGTTAGGATTTGCATTTGATAATGGTTAGTGTCATGTTGTTAGGATAACTTCACATTTCGCAAACCCCTAAAAATCATGTTAGGTTTGTGGATCTTGATGTGTGTTAGATATCATGTTTAGGTTTACTATGGATTAGAGTCATGTTAGGTTGCTCTTTGTACATATTTGTATAGATGAATATCTAGGGTTTTGTTAGGATGCATATTGGTGTGTTTGCGCATGTTTCTTGATTGGCAAGTCATTTCATTGTTTTGTTAAATGGACATTGCATGCTAAAGAGTTTGACTAAGTTTAATGTGCTCATAAATGAATCACTAAATACAACACTTGTACGAATCCTTTTAAATGAAACACACAACAAAAAGGCCTAAATTAACACTTGTACTTATTAAAGACCGAAAGGGCAATGAGGGTGTCTTATGGCTTCCCTTGTTGTAACTTTGCAATCCCGAACCATGAATCTAGCCTACGGGTCAAGAGTTGAAGTCATTTGAATTATATCACTATTCTTGGTATGCGGTTTGGATCTGCCAAGGGTTTAAAGGAATAAATCGATTAGTAGGGTAGATTGACGATCCATTTGATCTAAATCCACCTCCCGAACATCGAGCAAACTATTGTGGTGATACGTG
This sequence comes from Corrigiola litoralis, assembly GCA_901111285.1. Classification (NCBI taxonomy): domain Eukaryota; kingdom Viridiplantae; phylum Streptophyta; class Magnoliopsida; order Caryophyllales; family Caryophyllaceae; genus Corrigiola; species Corrigiola litoralis. Next base: position 14,221 of record CAAKMY010045781.1, on the reverse strand, counting down.
TATGGGACATGTGGCTTCTGTAAATGGCTTAGGTCATTGGAGGCATGTTCCACAATGAATATCTTAATTCCCTAAAAAATTAAGTAGCGACTTCTATGTTTTGGTACAAGTATCCGGTTCAGTCACAAGTAAAGTCAACTTTCGGGTCCTACAATTTGAAATCATTTTCAAGTTTGGGTACTAGCTGGAATTTGTAAAACCTCAGGGACACTAACTAGAATTTCCCAATAGTGTTATACAGGTTGGTCAAATTGGACCCAAAAACTGGATGTCACATGTAATAGATCATGATGCACGTGGCCGTAGTCGGCGTTAAATTTGTTGTTAGATATCAACGAGATGTGGTACAATGTAGTGGTTGCTCATGTCATCCCTACTTGACCGCATGGTCAAGGGTTCCATCTTTACCTATTGGAATGGAGCATATTTACCTCTTAGAAGAGCACCCGCGTTGAAAATAATTAGTCACTATTTTTTATTGTGGAATCCTTGGTTAAACAAAAAAAAATATATATATATTTCAATTAATTTGAAAAAATAATACAATAGAACGAGTGATCTTATCTGTCTTCACTTTCTACTTTCTCTTATCAGTTTTAATTAGTACTACGTACGTTATAAACTTTCAACTATCTCATTTGTACTGTTAGTTTCTAGCTGTCTTATATGTTATTTGACAGTCATAACCTGAATCTTGATAACTTAATCATAATCATAGGACTAGCGGACACCTTCAAATCAATCGTCAAATCCTAAAATAACCGAAAGGAGATCTCGGCTCTAAGTGACGACGAGAGGCAACCTCAGGTTTTAGATTATGCGTCGTTGCCTCATTGGACAATAAGAATTAAGAACAATGTTAAAACCTCACTGAAAATGTCAACGGAACTAGTTTAAGCAAAAAAGGTTTTAGTTAGTACTTGCTTTGAAACAAAGATCACTAACAAAAAGCATTAAGGTTGTAGTCGACGACGTTTTATATTTAGAAAGTTAGAATAGTAATATTCGTGGACAACAAATTATTGGTGAAACTGATGGTTTGCAAATTGATATTCCGGGCATGGTCACGGAAAAGGACGCTAGGCACGAACGTGCAGCTTTCATCCTAGTACTAATGAATAATGATGCCTTTCTAAGATTACTAGCTCATGAACTGCATGCTGAAGCAGTCTTTTAAGATGTTTCAAATTAATTTTCTAGTTCTAAGTCTTATTGTGTGCACCATTACACGTCGAGAACTAGCTTATATCATATGTATATTATAAACCTCTTTGTCTCTTTCAAAAATATAATATAAAAATCGTTATATTTTATATACAAGTACAACAGAAGTTGGGAAACCCTCCCTCACCAAGGTTTAACCTAGTCACCTAGATAATGTAGAATACGATAATATACTGGTAATATGCTGCTATGCAGCTAGCTAGAATGCTAGACTAACAATATATAATCTCCATTCGTATTCAACTGATCCAAATATAACTATTTAAGTAGATCAGCTCGAGTTCGACAACAAATTAACAATTATGACTCTATTTGAAGGATTCCTGCGAGTTATATAATTCAAAGTATTTATTAGATATTAGGAGGTATCATATAAGGTTTATAAACAAAGCATATCGAGTTTTCAATTATTCTACTCTTGTGAAGTTTTGGAGAAATCGATGCATCCTTGATAATTCCATGTTTGAAAGCTATTACAACATTGAGGACAATTTATGTCCGGCTACAGCATACAAAAGTTAGGTGTAACATTTATGTGTTTCAATATAACTATGTTTGGAATATTTATCCATGTGTCTTAAAATAACAAAAATATTTTCGATAAACTTTTTTGTGTATAGAATAAAACAAAAAGTGTCTGAAATAGAAACATGCGTGTCTAACAAAAAAGTGTAAAAATAAATATGTTTGAAATAAATATTTTGTGTTTGGGAATAGATAAAATCTGTCTAAAATAGGTGCGGCTACTAGATACAAAAGTATGGTTATAACATCCATACAATATTGTTAAAAAACGTTCTTGACACGATGTTGTGTCAAGTCATCATGTTACAATATCGCGCCAAGTCATCATGTTACAATATCGCGCCAAGTCATCATGCCACATGCATTACTAATTTGACATATTTAAATCATAGTCCATTGTCATTTAATATTATTCAAAGTAATTAAATAAATATTAATTCACTCATAAGATAATCATTATGTCACTAATTATAATAATAATAACTTTAATTTTCTTTAGAAGTTTAATCTTCTAATAATCAAAAACTATAATATAATCATATATCTTTTCCTAGAAAGTCTAATTACTAGAAATAAGAAGAAGATACTTGTAATACCCCATCCTCTCATGGGCTGGCGAATGTCATCAAATGTTGCTCTACAGGCTATGTAATGACCCCACTGTACAACACAGGTTTTTTCGGTGCACTTTGTCCTCACTTGTACACACCCTAGGAAAATTTCGTAGGAGGTCACTCATCCCTGTATCACTCCCAGCCAACACGCTTAGATGTGGAGTTTCTAAGTAAATGAGCTCCCTGAAAAGAAGATGCATCTTGTTGGTATGAGTAGGACTATCAATCCTCTCAAGCACTTATCAATTCTCAATCTCAAATCTAGGGTATCACAATACTAACATTATCTATACAATATTGTTAAAAGGCGTTATTGCAACGGTATTGTGTCAAGTCATTATGTCCTTATATTGCGCCATGTCATCATGCATATGCCATGTTTATAATTATAACATATATTTTAATTTTACTCATAAGATGATCAAGACGTTACTAATGACATTACTAATACATTTAATTTTTCAAAAACTTAATCATCTATATTAAACTCTAACATAAAATCATCTATATGTAAAAAGAGTCTCTAGCATCGCGGGGTCTAAACGCTAGTTATACCTGAGTTCTTAATTTGACAATACAAGATGCACACAGTCTATATCATGGTCCCACATATCTTTTTTGTAACTTTTGTCATTTGACTAAAAACACTAAAAACTTTAAGAAATCTAGTGTGGGAGCACATGCTCTCGTAACAACCTAATAATTTACCCAAGATGCAAGCTATATGCTTGATTTCATTCTCCCAATGTGCTCTCAACATTGAACTCGATAATTAGTCTTCAACATTTTTATAAAATCGGTGTTCATAATTTGAAGATACAAGATGCAAGCTATAAGCTATAAGCTAGTCTCACATTGAAAGATTAAGTGTGACTTTTCTGGAATATATAGCCCGAGTGTGTTATTCCTCTTATCGTCAATTATAATTAGGATGGAACTTCATTCAGACTTATGTATTAGGGCTTGAACACCCCGTTTTAATTATGGCTCTGTCCCGACACGAAAATTTGACCATATACGCACATATATGGATACGTAGTATGGGTTAAAAAGAGGGGGTAACATGGTAATTTGCTCTTTCATTTTTTTAACCTTGTGTATATGTTGTAACATATACATGAGTACATGGTCCATACATTGGCCCGGACAAGTGGAACCAAAGTCAGGTGGCTTAATCGGGTGGCTACAAGCCTACAACCATCCATCCATATATATGAGAGTGGCTGTAAGGATCCCTGGTGTAGTGGCCTGGCTCAATCTGGTTCAAGGGTAAGAGAATTTGATGGCCTCACGGCCCTCACATATGAGGGGTAGTGCCATATTGAAATACATGAGAGGGAGGGGGGTGCTGTGACGAGTGTGAGCTACTCCTTTTATTGTTGAATGGCTTATGAGCAAGAGTTTGAACTTCCCAGGATCTCTTCGCCCCAATATATAATGACTAAAATAGTTTCAGCAATATCTCAACTGTACTCCTTCGCCACAGTGCAGTGCAATTTAATTGGTGAAGGGTCTATGTCATATAAAGAATTAGAGATTCCAATCTTCATCAGTTTGAATTGTTGACCGAGATATTCAGGCAAGTTGACAACCATGAACTTAATTGATTTTTTGCTGATAAAAGTTCCTAGGTGTCTGGATGACCGAGTTCTGCTGATTCAGTCTTCACATCATTCCTATAGTTTATGTACTTTATTTCTCTTACTGAGGGTCTATAGCTTATGTACTTAGAAGTCCCACTTTTACTCTTGACGAGCAAGGGCTAAGCAATTTAATTGCCCTTACTTTCTCGCGCCTGGGTAGTCCTATACTCCTATATCACAAATTTGGCATGTCGATTTTCGGACTGATGCTCACCCTGAACCTGCTAATTCTAATTCTGCAGGTTAGGAGTATGACTCCATTGACCAATGATCTTCCTTATGTGGGCTCTGTCTGTTCCGGGAATGGTACCCCCAAATACAGCCCAGGCAGCATATTTGAAGCTAAGCTTAATGACATCCTTACCGACCTACCTTTCCTTGCATCCGAAACCGGCTTTGCAAACGTTACCAGGGGACAGGGCATTGACGAAGTCAATGCCCATGTCTTCTGCAGAGAGGACATGATCAAAGGCCAGGAATGCCAGGACTGCATCAAGACAGCTGCTCAGGCTATCCGACAGCATTGCCCCTTTAAGAAGGAAGGCATCATTTATTATGAGCATTGCACATTGCGATATGCAAACTACATCATCGTCTACAATTCTGGCGCGGAGGCCAATCAAATTTTTTTCTACCCTAATCATACTGGCGAGCTACAGACCCTTCAAAATTACAAACAAAAGTTCAATAACTTGATGTCTAACCTCATTAAACAGACTGCTCGCGATGAAAAGCAGCATGGCTTTGGTATAGATCAAATTGACCTCCCAGCAGACCAGCTGATATTACAGGCTATCGTGCAGTGTAGTCCTTACATTACCAATGAGTCTTGTTATGATTGCCTAAATAGGGCACTCGCTGGTGGCATAGATGGATATAACACCCCGATGGTATTTCTACCTAGCTGCAACCTGAGATATGATCTGTATCCGTCGCAACATAACACCACCGCATCATCAGGTATATATATAGTTCTATCATAGCATATAACTATCCAACTTGCATGGCTACTTGCTCTGATAGTTGTGAATGTTACGCGGCAGGATTTGCTATAAGGCATTTGGTTATCATTCTCGTACCGGTGATCGTGGTATTTGTTTTAGCATCTCTTAGTACATTTCTGCTGAGGCGTTGCTATGAGTCTTGCCGACGGCCGAAAAATAACATAGGTATAACTTAAAAAGTTTTGTTGATTGGTTTTGTTGTAGTAGTGTATGTCTGAATAATCTTTGATTCTTTGTAACTATTTATACTAGACACAAGCATCATTTACCAAAATAGAAATATAATATTCATACAAAAAACATATACTTTACACGTTCATCAAACATTATGCACATAATATGGTTTACAAAATCACCCCAATTATTCACCAAATAGGAGTACATCCTCATCCAATAATAGAAGTTATAAATTCACCAATTAGAGTATTACAAATTCACCAAGCTAAGTATAATATGCATATTCATCTCTATGCATGATATATGATGCTAGAGTTGAAGCATATAATTTGTGCATGCTAGTTGACTATATATTACAGAGAAATGATAGACCCCGAGCCGCTCTGGATAAAATCTTTCTAGAGCGGCACTACAGTCCAAAAAGATGGAATACGAATTTGTATTTGTATCGTATGTCTCGTTGACCACTAGTACAATATACTGACTAACTAATACTTCCTCCGTTCCAGTTTAAACTTCGTACTTATTTTACCAGTTTCGACTAAGTATATTGGAAGCTACAACTAGAGCAAATAAAATACCGATTTGATGTAAAGGCAAAAGGGATTGGTACATTGTTATGCACAATAGAATATTTGCTAAATTTTACAACAAATGAGCCTTTTATTTTCCCCCGGTATAGCTCACAATATGGGTAGTCAAAACCGATAAAAAGGTATGAAGTTTAAACTGGAACGGAGGAAGTACAACATAACCAACCCCATCCTCCATGACAACCAACCCCCTTGCCACCACCACCCTTCTACCAGCCCACCCACCCCCTTCAACGCACCTTCCCGACCACCACTTCCCGACGGGGCCTTAAGGTTGGTAAATACGAAAATGGGTAAGCCATCCCCACTTTACACTCAGAGGTTTTAGGGGTTTAGTTTGTTCGGGATCAGTGGCGAAGCCGACGGAGTGAGGCCGGAGTTAGGGTTTAGGGTTTGAATCTCGGCAACGCGGCACCGGGATTCAAACCCTAAAACCTAACTCCGGCCACGACAACGCGTCGGGGTTTATGGGGTTGTTGGGGGTTAAAGGTGGTTGGATATATAGGTTGTGGTGAGGGAGGGTGGTTAATTATGGAGGTTGCATGTGGTGAGGAGGAAGATGATGAGAGGATGTATACAAAGAGTATTCAAATACACTCACATATTGTATTATACCTGTTTTTTTGGACTTTAGTGCCGCTCTAGGCACAATTTTCCCAGAGCAGCTAGGGGGAATCGTGTCTCATATATTACATCATATACCCTATGTATCGAGATAACTTGAATGAATATGTATTATAAAGTCGTTGAATATACACACTGAAGTTGGTGAATATGTATTTTTTTGGTAAAATGTAAGCTTTTTCATTAATACCACAGAAACCATATACCAACTTTACAACCCATATCTCTAAAGTTTCCAACTATGGCAAACACCTAAGTTAGAAACCCTGAAATACAAAAAAAAAAAAAAAAAAAACATCCCCTGAACAAGCTCAGGATCAACAAAAGTCTAGAAACTATCTAACAAACTAATAGTATCCTTACTCATTTTCAGCCTATCAACAGAATTAACGCTAACCTTTACATCAAAGATTAGTCTATCAACAACAATATAAGGTCGAGGCAGAAAATACTCAAACCTGCAACTGTTGCTAATAATTCAGAGATTATAAATCAGTCCTACTATCAAAGCAGTTGTATTCTTCTTCTTCTGGACAATACTACCTCTTCTTCTTTTACACCAATGAAGGGGCCTCTGAATAGGTAACTTGCAACCAATCTTCCTACCTAACACACTTAGACATACCTGACTGTAATCACATTTGAAGAACAAGTGATCAATATTTTCAGAGTGCTTCTGACACAATTCACACACATCATTAATGATGATTCCTAGTCTACATAATCTGGACTTTGTTTGCAGTCAATTCGGAGCCATCAACCAGACTAAAATAGCATGTTTAGGTATGTTGCATTTCTGCCATACTAAACCAGGCCACCAGCATTTAGTAGCTATACCCCTGAGTTGCTGATACACCTCTGCTACTTTAAATACACTACCGTTTTTGAATCTGTTCATACATATATCCAGCACTTTGCTCTTAACATTGTTCAGCTTCCTTTAGTACCAACTTGACTGAGTAGGGGCAGTCTACTCATTCCAGTTTTGGTCTTTTAGATAAATGTGATGAATCCATTTCACCCACATATGATCTGATTTGGTTGAAATCCACCAGATATATCTACTTAGACAGGCATAGTTCCATTCTTGCACTCTTTTAAAACCCAAGCCACCTGCAATTTTCTCTATGCAAACCCATTCCCATGCTACTAGAGGACCTTTATGATATGTTTATTTGCCTTACCAAAGGAATTTCCTACACAAACCTCAATTCCCTTTATCACTCTTTTAGGTAACACAAAAATGTTATCCCAATAAGAGTGTAAACTCAAAAGAATAGATTGAATGAGAGCAGCTCTACCTCTATAGGATAACTTTCTAGAACAACCTAAGCTTCTGATTCTTTTAGAAATCCTATCAATTAATAATCTACAATCCTCTATGTTGATTCTTCTAGCTGAAATGTTGACCCCTAGATATCTGAAAGGTAGTTCGCCAATTTTAAAACCAGAGTATCTGATCAAAGCCTATCTTGTATCTCCAGTAACACCGGCTATATACATATTAGATTTCTGTTTGTTCATTGTCAAACCAGTAGCTTCAGAAAAACATTGAAATCCTTTCAATAGCAACAACACAGATTTCACATTCCCCTTAATGAACAAAAATCAAGTCATCTGCAAAACATAAGTGAGTCATCTTCACCCTTGCACACATTGGATAATAGTTAACCTCCTCCTTCTCAACTACACCATGTAGAACTCTTGAAAGATATTCCATATAGAGAGTAAAGAGTAGTGGTGATAGTGGATCCCCCTGCCTCAAACCCCTTCTTCCTTTAAAATGTCCAAAGTTCTGACCATTGATTGCAAAAGTATAGTAAGTTGTACTAATTCATTCCATGACCAGTTGTATGGATATAAGAGGAAAATCTAGAGCCAACATCATGTCTCTAACAAACTACCATTCTACACTATCATAAGCTAGCCTTCTTAAGATCCACCTTTATGAGACTTTTAGGAGAGCCTTTCCGCTGAATATACTGCCTCACTAAATCTTGACAAATCATCACATTTTCCACTATAAACATCCCCTCAACAAAAGCACATTTTGCTTCATCAATGATTTCAGGTAGCACATTGCTGAGTCCTGAATTCAGTTACAGAGGTAGGTTGCTTGACAAGTTGGTTGGTGTATATGTAATGTATAATTCATGATGACAAGGGCAAAACATTTAGTTTTAAGAGACAAGGCCTATATTTGGCAAAACAGACTCATAAGTTAGCTGAAAACTGATAAGTTGACCAAAAGCTAATAATTTACCTAACTAAGTAGCTGAAAGTTGAGACCTGATAAGGTTGATAATTTTAATGAAAGTGTTTGGTGCAATTTGTTAAGTAACTTATATTTGACAAAATAATTTAAAAGGACATGCTTATATTTGAAAATAATACTAGGGTTTTAATGGATATTCTTGTTATTTGATAAAAAGTCCTGGGGTAAAAATGGAATAAATTTATGACCGGTACCTTTTTTCATAATCTACTTGAATTGGGCTAGCTTATTTTTGAGAAGCTAAAAAAGACTTATAAATTATTAAGCGTCTGTTTGGCCTAGTTTTTGTAATAAAAATAAATTGTTAGAAATAGTTTATCTAAAAACTGTTTTAGAGAAATTATGTTGAGTTTGTCTAGATTTATGGTAGAAGTGTTTTTATGATTTAGAAGTGTTTGGCCTAACTATTTCTAAATTAAAAAAAAAATTGGTCAATAATTTTAAATTAAGTATTTTTGTGAGTTATAACTTGGCTAAATGATAAAGATGTGGTTCCGACCATGTCCTTATTAGTATTTTAAAAACTTGCAAGACAAATAGGTATTGTCAATCCATTGATGTACTTTCTTACCTTTTTGTTTCAGAATATATATTGTAAGAATGATAATAGGAGAAGTAAATGTGTTGTTCTATCCATCTTAACAGTGATACGTACAATTTTTTATTTTTTTTGGGTACAAATACATACAAGTTCTTCAATAAACAAGGAAATCGTACAACTCTAACACTTAACTACTAAGAATAAAAAATGCAATATATTCCCATATCACAAGATTTGTCCTAATATGATATAAGATAAAAGGTTTTCCTTATTTTGATACTGAATTTTGGTAGAAACAAAAACAAAAGCAATATTTTAGTGAATCTGAGTCTAGGGGTCAAAAACTGTTTTTTTTGGCAGGTTTTTCAAAAACTATTTTCGGTTTATTGGAAAAATGGTGTTTTGCCAAAGCTTACAACTTTTGAGTGAAAAACACTTCCAAAAGTTAGGTCAAAAACATATCGAAAAGATACAGTTACCAAACACAATTGGTTTTGGTCAAACAAGTCTTCTTCAAAAAAATAAGTTAATATTAGCTTATAAGCTGCTTCAAATGGCCTACCAAACATAGTTTATAGCCAAGTTAGGCCACGAACCCCTAAACTATGGTGTTTACTAATAACATATTAATATTTATACATATAAGGAACTAATTTATTTTGGTTTTAGTATTTGTCCAAAATCTAACCTACATAACGAGTCAAATAAAGGGAAAAGTTGCCCAATATGTCCAACCATTCAAAATTTATAATTGTCTACCATTAGAGGTCATATTTTCTTATTTCTAGTGTTAAACTTTCATCTTCCAAAATTCTATTTAAAAAAATTGAATATATATTAAGAGATTGGGAAAATGGTCATGAAAACACCATCATAAAAAAAATCACACCCACTAATTAATGGTCCCCTTCATCACTCTTTTTTTTTTTTTTTTTGCCTCTAATGTAAAATTAAATTATGTATATATTGGATGACAAATATGTAAAATATACTCCATCTGCATCACAATAATGTTCTGCTTATTATTTGTGTAGTCTACAAAACAACACCTCCATCATTACTTTTTTCCATTTAACTATTATTTTTTAAATAATTTTTTTTTACAAGGGATATGGTGAGACGGTTTCACCAAAAGCCTATGGTTTGACTTTAAAGAAAAGAGTAGAACTTGGGTGAGACGGTTTCACCAAAAGCCTATGGTGAGACGGGCCAAACTAACCCAAAATGAAATGCGGGTCAAACAAAATGCCCACCCAAGCACCCACACACAAAGGTAAATCAAACACGCACATGACACATCCCCCCCCCCCTCACTCTCCTCTTTCCATAAACACCAGTTTCATTTTCACTCTCCATCTCCCTACTCCCCCACCGTTTTATCTCTCCTCCTCCTATCCCCGTCGTTTCTCTCCCCTACTTGCACCTCCCGCGCTCAATGCAGGTGAGACGTTAGGGTGGTTTAATTTCTATATATGTGGATGGGGATGTGATCAGGGTTGTGCTCCGTTCGTTGGGTGGGGTGAGGTGGAATCGTGCGCTTCGAGTTCGCATCGATGGGTGAACATGGGGTTCGGTTTGTTGCGCGACGGTGGGTTTTCTTGGTTTCAAGGGAGGAGGATTGGGGCAGCGGTGAAGCCGTGTAGGAACGCAGTGGGGGTGTGATGTGTTTATTATTACCGCAAGCGCACGGATCAGTGTAGTACGAATACGGGTCAAACTCTAGGGAGGTAGGAATCAAGCACTAGTCTTTCCTAGATTATGAGTAAGCTACGCAGATCGAATATTGGGATGGATTATCAACTACTAAACTATTAACTAAAAGACTAAACTAATAAACACAATTAACGTAAACAACATCTAGGAATAGTATCCTTACTAGCAATAACATAGGCATGAAATCGATCCCCTTATCCCCAATTTACTAGTCAACTTCGAAGTCCACTTTCGTGATAAATTAGGCATTTCTAACGCTAATGATCCTATTCTCATAGATAACTAAATAGCAATGAGAAGCATTAAGAATCAACACCAAATAATTCCCAACTAACAAATCAACTATTCTCATAGATTGAATGCTAGTCTCTAGTTACACCCTTCGCAATTACGACCCTAACTTCCGCTAGTCATCGCAATCAAAAGTATCCAAAGTCTATTTCTAGATAAAAACATACACCATGATCATGTTAGGGTTCAACTACCCCTAGATTAGCTAACTACTCACTAATAAAACTAAACGCAATAATAAAATAATTAAACATAATTAAAATAAGGGAAATTCCAGTTTGTACCCCTATGGTTTTATATTTTCCGGCTTGTGTTCAAACTCGTAATGACGTTCCAGTACGTACCCCTGAGTTATTGTAATTTTCCACTCCATAGCAAAAATCTCATAAAATGTTAGTTTTCTATTAATATTTCTATTTTTATGAATTTTCTCAACTTATTTTCTTTTGGAAATTTCTTTTACAAAGTAATAAAAGCTTAATTTCTTAACTTTAGATAAAATGATTACTCTATTTTTTTAATAGATGACATCCTCTATGAAATATTCATTTTCAATGTTATATTATTCAATATCCATTTTTTGAAGAAAAATTCATGAGAATTTTTCAAAGGGCATACTAATCCGACATAATCATATTGAAAAATATAAAAATTAAGAATTTTTTTAATGATTTCAGAATATCTACATAAATTAGTATTCATTTGCCATTTATGAAAAAGAAATATTTTTCTAAATGTAAAATACTTAACATTTAGTTATTCTAGAAGATCTGAACTTACAGAAAAATATGAAATAAAATATATTCCTAAGTTTTTAGTAGAAAAATTGAGAATTTTTTTTTGAAAAATCAATACTTTGTAGAAATTGTTGCTTGTATAGACAAATAAAAAATAATTTATTAGGACTTAACTGAATATTTAATGTTTTTTAAGGTTTTGGTCACAGTTTGGAATGAATCAAAAACTTGAGGGTACATGATAGAATTTTTTTTCAATATTGGACATAAGCCGGAAAATGTAAAATCATAGGGACACAAACCGGAATTTCCCTTAAAATAAATAAGAGAAGAGAGGAAAGGAAACTTAGTCTAAAATAAAGTGGGAGATGGACAAAAGAGTCCAAGCCATGAAGATGGCGGTTTCCCAAAGTAGAATTTTTTCCTAAGGTTAGGTTCCCTACAAAAACAATTCCCAGTATACTGCTCTCTAAAAAGTATTTCCCACAATACTGTCAAAGTCAGCATAGTCAACACGATTTTTTTTTTTTTTGGAAAAATACATAAACTGCTAATACTGATTGCGGTTTACCCCAAAATAAAACCGCTAACGGTAAATGCGGTTTATTTGAAAAGACCGCAAATAACAATTACGGTTTAGAAGAGTAAACCGCTATTACGATTAGCGGTTTACTTTAAAAATAAGAAGAAAAAAAATGAAAATGTGTTACAGTCCCTTCCCTCCCCCCACGCAACTCTATCCCTCAGACTCCCTGAAACCAACCCATATCCCCCCTCACCACCACCCCACACACCCCTTTCCCTCAGACCCCCTGACCACCACCACCACTCATCCCTTTCCTCGAACCCCCCAGCCCCGCTGGACTACCCCATCCCCATTCCCCTCCCTGCAACTTCGGTCCCCTTCCCATACCCCTCCCCAAACCGCCTCATACTACCCTCCCTCCTCTACATCGAAGACCACCACCCACAACCCATCTTTCCATTCACAAAACCCGACCTTGCCCACCTCCACCACTACCAGGACACCCACCACCATCACAAACACAACAACATTTCGCCCACCACATCACCAACATTTAAAAAAAGAAAATAGAGAGAGAGAGAGAGAGATAAGCGAGATCAGTGGTTGCTGGGCAGCGTGGGGGATGAGAGTCGCCGGCCGAGGGGAAGGCCGATGAGGGGGGTCGGCTGTTCTTGTACATGGTTTAAATAACGGAGAGAGAGGTGGTCGGGGGTGGGGAGTGGTCGCCGATTGTCCCGACGGTGCAGGGATGAGGATGGGAACGGAGTGGTCCAGTGGGAGTGGGGGTGGGATCTGGGTGGGCTGAGAAGAGGGGAAGGGTGGGGTGGTGAACGTGAGGGTGGGATGGGAATATGGGATGGAAAGTGGGTTTCATATGTACTCCATTTTTGTTTTTTAACAAGGTAAAAAAGAGAGTTAGTATGAGCCTCGACAGAGGCTCCACCCTAACTATTTTTTCCTAGTAATAAAAAGGAAAGACCAATCTTCAAAAACATCCTCTATAGATAATGTTGATGAAGACGCAAAGTGAACTGTCGTGGCTAGAAAGTCAGCAGCCGAATTGCCTTCCCTAAAACAATGATCAATGTTGACGAAATTGAATCCACGCAGATCCTCTTTCACATCTCTCACAATAGTGTAAATCTCCCAGGGAACTTTCCACAGATCTCGAACAGCGTTAATAACGCATAAATTATCACCTTCTACATAAATCTTCTTCAAACCGATCCTTCTAGCACAGGCAACCCCATCACGAAGAGCCAAAACTTCCGCGATCAGAATAGAGGTAGTACCTAGGCGCCTAGCACCGCCCTGAATAACCACACCACTGTCATCTCTGATGATGAATAACCACACCACTGTCACCTCTGATGATCACAATAGTATACTCCATGTTTGTTTCTGTGTGTTGTTTTCTTTTTTTTTTTTTTTTACTTTTTTTGTTTGTAAACCGCACTTACCAATGGCGGTTTATTTTGTGAGTTTTTTCTTTTTCAATTATTACACCGCTAATACCATTAGCGGTTTACTTTTGCGCTAAACCGCAATTGGTATTAGCGGTTTACCCTTTTTTAAAGAAAAAAAATTCTCCGCATTGACTATGCTGACATGGAAAGTAGTTTGGGAAATATTTTTCGGGCAGCTGTACTTTGGGAAACATTTTTAACAAAAAGTCTCGTGGGAGACCGCCTTTTTTTAGCATAAAAATAGACAGGGCTTATAAGCCCAAATAAA
>CAAKMY010045768.1:0-39877 GCA_901111285.1 Corrigiola litoralis | reverse complement strand
CTACTCCCCCCCCCGCTTAAACCCCTCTCCAACCCCTACAAACTCCCCCCCCCACCCGCCTAAACCACCCCCCAACACATGCACACCACCCCCAGCCTCCGCAAACTACTCCCCAACCCGCCTAAACCACCCTCCATCCCCGGCAAACTACCCTCTACTCGTTTAAACCACCCCCCAACACACGAAAAACACCCTCCAACCCACGTAAAGTACTCCCCAACCCACGAAAACCACCCTCCAAACTATGAAAAACATCCCCTGAAGCCACGAAAACCACCCAACAAACCCATACTCTACCATTTTTCTTACTCTTCTTCTTCATTACGACGACGCACTTGTGTGGTTGTCCGACGTCAGGGTTTAGGGTGTAGGCGGGTGGGTCATTGAGTCGCGTTGTCGTGGGTGATATGGTGGGGGCGTGTGTCATGGTGTAGACTTGGGGGTCGTGGATCAACGGAAGACGGCGAAGACATAGAGGGGAGGAGAAAAGGGGAGGAGAAGGGAGGGGGGAAGAACGCAGCAGCACAGGGAGGGGGCAGGGGGAGGGACGCAGTAGCAGGGAGGGAGAAAAGTAGAGAGGGTAGGCGGTAGGGGAAGGTGGAAAGGGTGGGGGAGGTGATGAAACTGAATATGAATGGTTAATGGGATACTGAATCTAATAAATAAAAGGGAAAATGTTATTTTTTGTGGGCTTGGGCCTGTCTAATTTTAGTGCTAAAATTAGACGGTCGCTTGAAATAATTTGTGTATTTACCAAGCAATAACCAAAAACTATTCATTCGATATTCTCATATACTTTTCATAAAAAGATGTTAATCGGTCCTTACAATATCGTGAGGCTAGATTAATTGGTCTCGTAGAAACTAAGGTGAAGTCTAAATACATAAATAGAATTCACCTAAGTATTTTGGAGGAATGGTGTGCGTGCACTGACAATCAAGAACATAAAGGAGATAGAATTTGGGTTGTTTGGAAACTTGTTGTCTATGATATGAATATTGAATGTGTGAATTAGGGTTGATAACGAGCTGAGCCAATCGAACATGAGTTTGCCCTTGCTCAACTTGAGCTTATTAAGTTAAACTCGATCTCGAGCCGATCTCGAGCTTGCGATCTTAAACCCGAGCTCGAGCCGAACTTGAGCTCATATTTAATTGTGATGTTTCGTCCTTTTTGCGAAAATATATATTATAATTTCCTTCTCAAATTTCAATTACCATCATGTTAATTAAAATCTATGATAAATTGACAAAAACATTAATACCATAAAAAAAGAAAGATCAATAATTGATTACATTGTTAAATGAAGGTCAACATTATTCAAATATTTTTCAAACTCGAGTTGCTCACGAGCTTAACAAGCCGAGCCGAGACCTTGTTTGGCTTGCTGGTTGAGGACTCAAGTCGAGATTTGACTGAGCGAGCCGAGTTCGAGCTTCTCGCGAGCCAGCTCAGCTCGTTATTACCCCTAGTGGTGAATAGTCAGTTGTCCATGCATGTGACTGGTGTTTGTGTTGTAACAAAAGTAGAGTTTTACTACACTATGGTATATGGCTCTAACAAAGAGGCTGAAACAAGAGTTTTGTGGGACACTGATTCATATCAAGGTGAACATTGCAGGTCCATAGATTGTAATGGGAGATTACAGTTGTATTCTGAACTTTGATGAGAGGATAGGTCTAATATGTCTCTTAAGTGTGATTCAATTATTTTTGAACCGTATTGATACCTGTGAACGGGTAGATTTGAAAGCTGTAGGTTCTTTCCATATTTTAATAACAAGAAACTTGGCCAGGATAAGGTGTATAGTATGACACTTACATGTGGATGCATTAAGGGATCACCCAGCGAATTTCAACCATCAAGGATGAGGATACAACTCATTGCCATGGTTGCTCAAAGCACTGATTGTAACAGGTATAGTACCATTTCCCTGCAAGCATTCTTCAAATGATCCCAAACACCGATTTTTTTTTTTTTTTTTTTGCATACTTCGATTCTTAAACCCTCTTACTCCGAAATCTTAGACCCTCATGTTGTGTAGTCAGCCAGTCACATATGCCTCAAATCACATTTCCAGGATTACGTAATTAAACTGAGGTGATCGTAACAGGAAGAACGTTTACAGAAGAAAAGGGCAAGACCTCAGCTCCTTCTTGCACATCCTTAGAACACAATCTTGTTGGCTATTGGCAAAGATAACACTGAGACCAGCCCATTGGGTATTTATTCCGGGTGCCTGTTTAATTTCGCAAGGCTTCTAGCGTCGGACATTACAGCTAAATAGCTAATTAGATAATATACAGATTTCCCTACAAGTAGCAGAAATGTGAAGCCTCGAACCTAACATCCTGAAATACCAGTCTGGCCTCTTAATCTTTTCCCTGCGAAAAACTTCACACAAGTACTTTGTGACACTATAATCGAACACAGTGCCGGCTCAACCCCAAATTTAGTGAAACCGGCCGCTTAAGGCCCCCAAAATGTTCTAAAATTATATGATTGTCAAAAACAGCCACATTTAATAAAAATTAAAGGCAAAAAACATCAATAATAAGATAAACAGCCTCATTTTGTAGTTCATTTTGTAGTTTGGCTTTAGCCCTTGATGAGTCTTGAACAGCCACTGATATTTGAACATCTCTTTATTTGATTCGAATTTTCTTTTTTATTTTCTTATTTCACTAAAGAAGACCAGGGGCAGAAGGGATTAATATGTCACGAGTGGGCACTTATATGAACGAAGTTCGAATTTTTACAGTCTATGAAGCGAAGGGAGTGAAGTTATTTTCACATAATGAATATCATATCATATACTCATGTAACCTATGAAAATTTGCACCGTTGATGTAGCAACACATTTATGCGTTTTGTTACGATACAAATATTTCAATTCTAAGACTTACGGGGACTACTAATATCTCGGGCGGGATACATGTTTTCAAAGTTAATACTAAACGATACACACTGATGAAGCATCGACCGTAAAAAGAAAGCAATCCAAGAACATTAATCTAGAATAAACACAAGTATCAGGGCGAACTGCATAAATCTAGCTAATGGGGTCTCTGATCATACCCTCCAGCTTTCCTCCTTAAATCTTCAACATGTTTATCAACATATCCGTGACTTTCATCAGCTTTTCTATCACCACCAACACCATAGTGCTTGCCATCATTCTGACCTTCATCATTGCCTAGCACCGCGTCTTTGATCTTCCGAGTTGTCTCTTTGATGCCTCCCCAGGACTGTTCCATTCCTTCAGCTACAGACTCTCCTACATTGAAGACGGTCTCTACTGCACTCTTCGTTCCTTTTCTGGCTTTATCAGCCACATAACCCGTGGTGTCCTGGGTCCTACTACGATCGCCTTCTCGGCTATTACGATTGTAGGAATTCTCATCCGGATTATTCACTGACACTTGCGTGGGCACCTTGGGCGGGGTCCTTGGAGGTGGCGCACCCAGATTGTGGTGCACATTCTGTTTACGTATATACCTTTACTTGTCAGCTTGACAGCAGCAACAAATTAACTACTCACGATAAGTTTCAAAGAAAGAGTATAGCCTTACGGCTTACATCAATAGGAATCATTTCAAAATGACATAACATCAATATAACTTCTGGTCACAGAACTCAACAAGGGCGGGAATGTTCTGTTTCTAATGTCTAAACTAGACCAAATTTCGATCGTGCATCAAAACATCTTGTACAGAATTATGCAACTTTTTCTTTATCAGAATGTCGAATTTGAGTTCAGTTTTACCTCCAAATATCAAATGAAAGAGCCAACAAACAAAATATAACCGACTTGGTTATATTGTGCCTCCAATATAATAGACACGATTCAGTCATCTTAGTAGCATTACTAGACTAGCAGAAGCAGTATTTTCGAAGGGCGAACTTGACCCATGGATAACACTAGTCGCAATTACTTTGCAACAAATGGTACGGTCTTCTGTAATTTGTAAAAGTTAACAAGGTAAAGTTCACTACCTTATGCCACATAAATCGATTGATCAAATTAACCTATCAACTCTCCTTGTTTCGAGGCTGGTATAAAGTAAACTTAAGTAACTATTTATTGAAGTAATTTAACTGCATCACTAACCATACTAACAGCAGTAGCTAGTATTAATAGTAGCTAGCAATATATATAGTTAGGATCACTTGCCTCATTTTTGTGGCTAACATACGAGAAGCTTGCAACCCTTAGCATGTTGATCGATTCATGCCGACGACCAGCTAGTGGTAGATTGAGGAGACTTCTCGCAGCTGAAATGCAAACCTTTATCATGGCCGGTTATGCTACTAACTAATCAATTCTTTCAATATCTGTTCCAAAGAAAAACTGACGTGCTCAAAATGAGTAGGAGTATATCTCAAGAACTGGTTGTGGATTATATATCTTACATACATTAGGGGGAAACCGGAGGGTACGTTGCAACAGCTAGTTGCATGGCGTTGGGGCAGCTTGACACGTTCTAGAAATTACACACGTCTCAAACTTTAGCATTCCAGATTAAATATTGAGCCAGCTTTGTGCTTGGATATCGTTTATCCAGAAATAATCTGATTGATACATTTTTCAGAGTAGACTGTTTACAGCTGAGTTTTTATTTGGGCCTTTCATACCGCACCGTGCAGCGGTGTAGGTGTAGACCGTTCAATCCTTTCCACCTAAATTCCATGACATCGAAGTTCCACATCAACTGGGCCAAAGCCCCACTACGGTTGGACCTTATTGTCCAAACTAGCGGGTTATGGAAGGAAAATGTTAGCGTCCTGTTGGAACAATTCCAGTTTAGTGTATGTGCTTTATTTAGGCCAAACCAAAGTCCAAATTTAGTGCTATATATGGGATTGAAAATATAAATTGGGTGTGGAATTTAACTAGAAAGTGAGGGTGTGAATTTGAGGAACTATAAATAGTCATTGCGATAGTTTACTACTCATAATCATAGAGGGGTTGTAAGAATTTCTTCTTGAACTTACTAATGCTGATTAGGTTGTCTACTTTGACCAAAATTTCAGGTAACTTAAATTTTAAGGTCGTTTGGTAATGCTACCTGAAATGGATTTCAGTCACCTGAAATAATAAGCTACATGATGGACCTGATCCAAAAATTTCAGTCACCTTAAATTTTCAGTCACCTTTTCAGTTTTCATTCCCCTTTTCAGTCAGTTTTACCAAACATAGCGTGGAGAGACCTTTTCCTTCTAGCTAATCAAGACCCAAGCCCCAAGCTACATAAAGAGTCTATTTTTATTTTTTTTGCTATTTGATTTTATTGCCCAACATCCTCTAGTTAAATGTATATATTTGTATTGAATTAGATACTCCCTCCATTTCAGTATTTTGTTCCCATTTCCTTTCTAAGCATTTTTCAGTATTTTGTTCTCATTTTCTTTTTTGGCCCATCCACTTGCACATCCTATTGCTCTCATCCATTTTGACCCATCCACTTACACATCTAATGGCCCCCTCCATTTTATGCTCTTTTCTTTAAACTTGTCCAAAATGAAATGGGAACAAAATACCGAAATGAAGGGAGTATTAAATGGTATTTTTTAATTAAGATTAGGTCGAAACACAAAATGGAACAAAGACCTAGTTCTTGTTATTACAAGTTTAATTTACAACTAAACATATGCACTAACAATACGTTCACCTCGTGGTCAATAATTTAGCTCCAAATTAACCTAGAGAGATGCACAATGATAGGAGTAAGGTTGGCCCAATACATTGTTGGGAACTCATTCTGGATAGGGATTGTTCCAGGTCTGAATCCTCATATCTCCCCTCCTCCACAGTAGTCTGTTCCAATGTACCCAAACAAAAAAACCTAGTGGTACACAATTTTGAGATGGAAAATTAAGGCTCCGACATGAAACTTATTTTGCTATTTCTATATTAGTCTGTCGTTACTAGACGACAAGTATCCCCATTCCACAGTATTGTCCCGTAACAAAAAGGATAGCATTCCCTCTTTCTGCCCTATATATACACTCCTTCCTAGCTAGTGACATTCATCCACCATAGGTACTCCATAGGACCATAACGGCATAACGTATCACGATTTTAAGAGCTGGGTGCCTCTCCGTGGTTACTCAGTACTTGATACATCTGACCAATGGATGCTTTTTCTACAGCTGAGTTGGTCATAGGGATCCTAGGAAATCTTACAGCAACTTATCTCTTCTTATCACCAGTTTCTACCTGCAGGGAAATTCATAGAAAGAGGTCTGTAGGGCAATTTTCTCCTCTTTCTTACTTTGCTATGTTTCTCAACTGTGGTGTCTGGGCAGCATATGGAGTCTTCTTAATAGGCAGTAACCGCATTTTAGTGCTAACCACCAATAGCACAGGGCTGTTTCTTAGTTTTATATACATCGTTTTCTTTGCATACTATGCGGATAAACAAAATCGGAGAAAAGTACTCGTACTTCTCTTGATTGTTCTTAAGGTGCTTATTGTGGCATTTGGTGTGACTGCCCTCGTCCTTGAATTCTTTACGAAACATGACCAGAAAAAACAGCGTGGCGCCACGATCTTGGGGACCTTGGGTATCATGGCAAACCTTTTTCTCTATGCCTCCCCATTATCAATAGCGGTATGTTCCCAGCCAAATTTTATTCTTCGCATTAGTTTCCAGTACGTTATTCAGGAGATCCTAATGAATCAACATTTTGAATGCTGCCCTGGCTAGCCAGTCCACTCGATTTTTTAATTATACAGATATGTTATGTATTAGTATCGCATAATGTGTCTGTCACGAGGAAGCCAAATGAACTAGGTGTCCAAATAATAGAAAGGGTGTTCAGTGTCCAGCTCGTTGTATGTATCACTTCTAAAGATAATCGAATTATAGAAAAGTGCCAAAGTATTTACATGACATGCAACTATGCAAGCATAGTAAAGTAATCTAAGCTGTCACGTAGTTTCATAAATATGATATGATCATATAAAATGATCAATCTATTGCACCATATATATAACATTATAATAGATGAACTTAATTTTCCTCTAACAAGTACAATATAAGTTTCTGTTAAGCCTTGTGAAAAAAAAAAAAAAAAAGTACCACATATGTGATGCTTGCATATGTATAGTCTATTTTAACTAATTTTGTTTTTGGCAGAAAGAATATGCTTAAAGAAACTTAAAATCCAAGTCAACACATATCTCTCCATTAATTAGGGAAGAGTTGTACTTGTCCAGAAGATGTTTAATAGGTTAAGGGCTGGGGTAGTTTCAAGACAACTAATTTGTTTACCTTTTATTTTTACCTTAGAATGATTATAACACTTAGGCTATAACCTCCATTGCTTCTCTTTCACTTACTGTACCCTCTTGTAGGTTTCACTGTTACTACATCATTTTCGTTACCCTTGTCTCTTTGATTTGTTTATATAGTCAATTCCAGAGAAATCTCTAGTCGAAATCAAGATGTAATTTCGTCATTTTCAAGCCAATTTCTAACTCGGCGGAACTAACTCTTGTAACAATGTCATGTGATGAGAGTGAGACCTCTCATCTTGAGGTTAAATGAAGCATGGCTCATACCTATTAATGGGTGGTCCAATAACTCAAATCTGAAGAAAAATTCCCAAATTATTTACTGTGACATCTTCATTGCTTATTGAAGCTTAAAGCAATTTAATCCAACCCTCCAGGAAATATTACAGATCAGAGGAAAGCGTGAGATTATTTCTTTCTCCTATAGATGGCATCCTGAATAAATATAAACTTATATGCATGATTAGGTACGAAAAACCAAGATACTTGTTCATTGGACATGAAAATTAATAAACATGTCAAATTGACCCGACAAAACGAGAGTTGGCCAAAACTTTTAGGGTTAGGCTAAGTGTTTTCAGACTTGAAATCCAAATTGACCCAAACTTTAATGAGTCTCAAATTTTAGGTTTAGGGTTACGATTAAAATAAGGGTTAAATCCGACCTAACTCGATTGACCCTAAAATCAGATAAAATTAGGCAAAAGAATGTGTATTTAAAAATCTATTACTACTATATATTTCAAATTTTTAATATTTTTTCACTTTACAGTCATAAAAATGATTACGCAATTTATTTTGACCAGTATATCGGTCCTAATTATAATTAACCTGACTCAGCCAAATGCACCTAACATTTTATTTGATTCAAACTCGAAATACACCCAATTAACCCAGCCAACCTTTTTACATGTGTATGAAAACATATAGAAAGTTAGAGCCAGTTGTAATAAACCCCATCGAGAGAAGAGGACATAAAGATAGGACAATTTTAATCAAAATCATTTTTGTAAGGGATGGCAGGGAGTGACCATCATGAAACATCTAAAATCTATTGAATGGCGTTGCATTCATAGGAGCAACCCACGTGGAGTGCCATACCATCACCATTTAAGACGTGTCATATATCTTCAACCTTGCAATATTGACCAAAATAACCTCACCCCGTTAATTACTCAAGTATTGAACATCCAATTATCATTCGACCATGATGCTTTAACTTTCAATTCATAAACACGCTATATAAGTACAATGTAACACTACATAAAAATTAAACTATCTCTCACAAAATAATGATGCTAATAAAAAAAAGAGTCTATTTTCGCACTAAAACAAATAGGCGTTCTATCAAATATTCTGTGCATCGCACTGGCCAAAAGCTAGTTAAAAGTACAAAAGTAGAAACTAGAGAATAAGTTGTAAGGTTAGCTTAAATGGCTAAAGCTAGCTTCTTCACCTCAATCATAAGATTCAATTCTCATTTGTGACTTGTTGCAATCTTCCGGAAAAACAAAAGCAAACAAAATGAGAGAATGAAAATTAAAACACAATACAAATCAAATGTCCGCACGATATGTGTCAAATTTTCACTACTTGAGACTGTTGAGAGGTAGATAGATCTAATTAGCTGACTGACAATTTCCTTGAGGACTACTAGATCTTGTTTTTTGTTCAATGCTCGAAGATAAATGAAGCGTAAGAAACTAGCAACAAGCCTGGAGGTCTATGTATGTCAAGCTATGGGACCACGTATACTTTGATCGACATAATTCCATGTGAATGAAGTAGCCAATGCACAACACCTTCGATTACTACTTCAACTTTTCATTGGGTTTCCTTCCCATAAACGTGTGATATATGTCATTCTTGCCTGAATATGGCGGAATCAGTCGTACTTAAGTTAAAGATCTGTGCCTGTGCATGGTCTATTTGCATGCAAGTTAATTTGCAGCTTCACGTGAAGGAGAAACACCTGTTTCTCTGTACTCCCTTCACACTTCAGACTTTAATTGATTTAGGCCTGCAAAAGTACTTGAATAGTTTCCCAGATATGTATTTGTAGCCTCAGTTATAGCTGTTATCAACTTTATTGGCATGCATGAGATGTTAGACTGGATTACTACGTGTATCTCCATCTTCATTCCACATATAATGCTATTTACTTCCAGAATTACCAATAGTCAGAGATTTTTTTTTTTCAAATGTTGAGAATACAAGTTATATTCAAATTTCAAATGAATATGAATGTACGTAGATAATGGTTATTGACATTGTCACTTATTGATAATTTAGCGTTGATAAAATTTGGTAATTTCTAGTTCTCGGTTCTTCTCATAGTCGTCTTCGTTTTCTTAATTTCATGATGTTTCATATGTACAGAAAAAAGTATTCAAAACCAGAGATGTCAGGTTCTGGCCATTGGGCACCTCTTTAGCTTCATTCCTCAACGGACTAGTTTGGACCATCTATGCGGCATATCCTATAAACACATACATTCTTGTAAGCATATCCTGCTTCATTTTTCGGCCGTTCTTACAAACGTATATAACTATATACTACGTATGACTTTAACAGCATGACTATAAAAGTATATAAAACACAGTATGAGAAATTTATTTGCTTGTCTTTGCTACACTGGCCGCAGATACCTAACGTTTTGGGGTGCTTTCTTGGATTAGTTCAACTCATAATATACGCAAAGTTCAAGAACAATGCTAGTACCGAGCTCAATGATCAGCAGATCGCAGATCATGAGAATGCAACAGGATCCTGTGAAGAAGGAATCGCAACAATTGAATTGCGGATTGACCGTGCCAACTTTTCATTGATTAGTACTCACTAGCCTACTCTAATGTACTACGGAGTAATTAAGAGTGTTTGTGGAATCTCATTCCTGCACTATATTTTCTATTGTACGAGTTTTAATTGGAACCATTATGTATGAGGCTAGGTGTATGCTTGAGTTGAGAGAACGATCCTGTGATCAATAATTAAAGTGAGATGTTAATTTGAATTTATATTAAAGATGTATCACGCGTTCATATCTTATAGTATACATTAAAAGAATTCTATAGAATTATTTAGCATACTTAATTGTTATCAATAACTCTTTATAGAATGCCCAGTAAACTTTCCCATTCACATAGTTGGTTTCCTCCGTCTATTGCTAGTCAAACAGAAAAACTACTAGTTATGGCTTATGAGCTATAATCACCCACAACTTTAGAAGTGAACGTTACTAGAATGAGAAACATACCAGGTAGACGGCATGTACAACACTCGATGCATTCTAAAGTGATTAATTAAAGTTAACATAGGACGATATATGGAGAGCTCAACCTTTTGTAAATTATTCATTAATTGTGCATGTACACTAATGCAAAGAAAGCGCTCGAAATTTTCAATGATAAGGAGCATTCCTGCTTTGAGTTGAAGGAGGTTGCAGCACATCGTGAAAGCGGCCCGATATCCACCGCTTATCTAAATTTCTTTGGCAAAACTGATGTTTTCAGTTCGCAAAATATTTTCTTGAACTGCAGAAGTGGTAGTTTGATGCTCGATCTTCTGACCAGCAGCACTCAGCAGACATTGAAGTGCTTGGATGCTGCCTTATACTGGAGGTTGACACTGGCAATTCATTGGGAGAAGGTTGCAGTATATGCAGCGAGAGAGTAATACATCCCGGTCCAAGACATGGTCATGTTATATTGCCTGGGGATAGATAGATTTACTGGTATTCACTTTTGGGATTATCGTTCGTATAGATTTGATTTTGTGGATGGGTCAGATAAGCTCTAACAAAGACTTTTACATGTATATCTATACTATCTATCTATCTATACTATATCTATTAAAAGGCGTTGCAAGTTCAAGAGCTTGCCACATCATTATGCCAAATACCATTACACAACACTTACTATAATGATGTCATCGCCAACTCAGCATGCATTAAATTACGTTTTATTATTATTTATTCAATTCATAATGATAAAATTATTTATTATTGATATGTATCAGTTACATTATTTATATTTAAATTTCAATCTTCTACAGTGAAAACTACACCAAATTAAAACTATATAAAACAGTATAATAAAGACCACAAAACTTAACTTAAGTTACAAAAAATACCAAAAGTAAAATATGAAACAAATATAACCTAAAAGTACAAAAATATTTACGAAAAAACCGTGAATTTCACGGTGCTAAAAACTAGTTGCTTGCTGCAAAAACTGTTTAAGTTTGTTCAATACATAGCTGAATTCTAAGTTTTGGTGGAGGTCACAGCAGCATGCAATGACCTAGCTATGTGACTTTCGAAGAATTGTCCACCAGTAACATTGAATCCGAATGGTCTTATAGTTCGCCTCTGTGTAGATTATTGTTTTAACTTAAAATTAACCCTGATCATAAATTGAGTTAAAGTGATCTTCATATATCAATGTGGTATCATTGTGATCACTTTAAGACATACGATTTTAAGGCCATATAAGACTACTATTATTGGAACTTTATGAATGAGGTATTGCCCTATATTAGTAGACTCGAATGTTTTATGTTTATAAGTCTAATGATCTACACAATCTATTGCCAATTGATTTTAAAATGAAACCTCACTAAACTTATAGTTTGGACAGGTCTCCTCCTTGATCTGTTTACTCCTCTAGTAAGTGGTATTAGAGCTTGTGGTTTGTCCTGGACTTGGGCAAGCACAACACTGGACGTTGGGGTTTGCTAGTTTGGGGCCAAATACGGTTTTCGATTCCAATTTAAACTTCTGGTGGGCTATACCAGTTTACTAACTCAATTTCAATTTCGGTAAAAAAAAAAGTAGGACCAGTTTGGGGCCTACTACGTGCGGTTTCCTATAAGACTATGGCTCTTGATAGGTTTGGTATAGTGTTGTATGGGTTGCTCAATTCAATTTGAGGGGAGTTAGCGGTTGGAACTTCATGTATGAGGTATCGTCCCATCTGTAGACCGAGTGGTATGACTAATATTTATACATCTAGTGGGTAATTCGTCTATTGTCAATTGGTTTTATAATGAACTTAAATCTTACTAGACTTATGATTTGGGTCGGTGTCCTCTTGATGTTCACTCTGACATTTATATTTTAGGAAAGTGATTTATGATCATCAAAGTTATTTGCACATGTATAGTGATTGCTAATATATTTCGAAGACTCATGTTGGTAATGTTGTCTAGGATCTATAATACTAGTTGTTGGTACGGTGTCTAAGAGATGAAAAAAATATAGTTCATAAATTATCTTATTCGTGCTTTTCGATGTTTACGAAAACTAAAAGAAGGATAGTGATATAGTATTGGTCTGCCTGTAATTGCTGTCAACATGCCAAAACTTCATATGATAGCAAATGAATGATAAGCAGAAAGTTTTGTGTCTCATATCCTCTCCAGAAGAAAGATCTGTCAGGTCACCACAAAACTTATGACATTGATCTAAGTATGTATCTCAAGAGATCATGACAATTACAAGTTATGCAGATCATATCGATCTTCTGATAACTGCACAGCCAAGACCTCTTATATCTGTCATCAGGGTTCTTTATCAAAGAAAAAAGAAGGATGGAGATGAAAGAATAGACTACCTTATTACCAGGGGAAAAAAGGAAGAGCGGGGGTTACCAGAACTATTCACTTTCATGGATCTTTATATGTACAAATAAAATTAGGCAGGATCAATTTAAGAATTAAAATACAATAATAAACTGTAATGAACTGTTCTTGCTTGTAACAAGGAACAATCGAAGAAATCTTCCAGACTTATTTCTCATAGAAAGTGACAAAACAGCCAATGTATACAGATTTTAGACTTGTTGGTATACAGTAAATTGTTCACAAAGAAAACTGAACTTAATCGATCAAGACTGTCTTTAAATTAATATACTGCTATAGCTTTACAGAATTATCGTATAATCCTCTGCCTCTAAGAGTCCTACATTTCAACACATCAACTGTCACCAATTGCATCAAGCCATAAAACAACTTGGTCTATAGACGGCCTTTGCCTCGGATCCTGATTCAAACATTTGCATGCTATACCAAGAACATCCAACAATTGCTTCTCCCGATCTTTGTCCCAGATTGATGGATCTATCACCTCCTCTTCCTTCTTCTCATATTTCATCTGGAACACCCAGGAAACCAGATCCCTGCAATTTTTCCCTTTGCAGACTTCGACAGGTCTCCTACCAGTAAGAAGCTCCAAAAGAACAACGCCAAAACTGTAAACATCACCCTTGAAGGTTGCAGTTAACATCTGGCTGTATTCAGGAGGAATGTAGCCTAGTGTTCCAACTAAATCTGTTGTTACATGAGTATCATACGGACGGAGCAATCTAGATAACCCAAAATCGGCCAAGTGGGCTTCAAATTTCTCATCCAGAAGAATGTTGCTCGATTTTATGTCACGATGGACTATATTTGGTTGACAAACCTTATGCAGGAAGACTAGCCCATGGCCGGCACCTTGCGCTATTCGTAATCTTGCACTCCAATTGAGTACAGAGCCACCATCAATGCACTCATGCAACCAGTAGTCCAAGCTTCCATTTTCCATATATGAGTAGATCAACAATTTGTCATCACCCATCTGACAGTATCCTTGCAAGGAAACAAGGTTCTTGTGCTGAGCCTTTGATAATGCTTCCACTTCCGCACGAAATTCACGCTCCATCTGGCCACAATCCCCTGAAAGCCTCTTGATAGCAACTTTGCTCCCATTTGGGAAAGTAGCCTTGTAGACTAGACCAAATCCGCCACAGCCAATTATATTTGCCTGACTGAAATTGTCGGTCGATTTCAACAACTCTGCGACCGTCAGATCCTTGCATTCAGAGTTCTGGAAAAGTACCAGTCTTGCTGCAGCAAACCCTTCAGACAACCTGGGGGGCCGGCAATTTTCCTCATCCAAGTAGTCAACAGGGACTCTGGCTTCTCTTGCAGACATTCTCAAGAGAAGAACTGCTAACAGCAAGGCTATGCCAACCCCAATACTGATCGTTATCCCAAGGATGCTTCTTCTACCAATTTTATTGCTAGATACAGATGATAATTTTGGTCCCAGACCAACATTGTGGCCACTGGGGCAAGAAGGAGCTTGAGTAGACCCACAAAGACCCGGATTACCATCAAAGCTAGAGTTTGGGAAGCCCTGAAACTGCACTCCAGTTGGTATTGGTCCCTGTAAATTATTATGTGCCACGCTGAATTTTGACAGAAATGTAAGATTATTTAGTGATGGAGGTATTGATCCATGCAAATCATTAAAAGACAAATCCAAGACCTCCAGGTTCTCCATCTTTGATATCGAATCAGGGATAGTTCCGGTGATGTTATTCCTGCTCAGATCCAAGACATGGAGTTGCTTCAGTCTTCCAATCTCTGACGATATACTCCCATTTATTCTATTGTTGCTCAAGTATATAGAAGGTGGAAAACTAGAGACTTGGTTGTACTGCAAGCCATAAGCACTCTGGTTCCTCTTTACATACAGTGGGATACCATTGATTGCAAAAGCATCTGCTGAGTTGCTTCGTGAAGATATCAGGCCCTGGAGCTGCACAATAGTCTTCGGGATTTCACCTGAGAGAGTATTATTAGAGAAATCCAAGTAAAACAGATACTCCATTTGCCCAATCCACAAAGGAATGCTGCCATTTAAGCGATTCCATGATAGATCGAGGACTTCTAGCCTCTTACAATTCAGCAACCAAGCAGGAACCTCGCCATGGAGACCACAATTCCCAAGTGCCAGTACCCTCAGGTTATCAAAGCCTGACAAATTTCTCGGGATTTCTTCGCCATGAAAGTTCTTCGTAAGAATAAGGGTAGTAAGATTTTTACATTGTTGAAGGGTTGTTAGTGCCCCTGACATGTTCACCAAGCTGTTGTTTGACAAAGAGAGGAATGAAAGAGATGTAAGGGTCCCAAAATTTCTGGGCACCTCACCATATAATTCATTCTTAGCTATGCTCAATGTTTTCAATCTCTTGCAACTAGAAAGTGACGAGGGAAGGGGACCGGAAAGATGATTACTGGCAAGATCAAGCACACAAAGATGGGGTAATCCAGTAAAATCAAGGTTAATATTGCCTGTGAAAGAGTTGTTTCTAAGATCGAGCACCTTCAGCATGAAGCAATTAGACAGACTAACAGGCA
Source organism: Corrigiola litoralis (assembly GCA_901111285.1). NCBI lineage: Eukaryota > Viridiplantae > Streptophyta > Magnoliopsida > Caryophyllales > Caryophyllaceae > Corrigiola > Corrigiola litoralis. The sequence goes on along the minus strand of CAAKMY010045768.1, from coordinate 24,393 downwards.
ACGGTCCAGAGAACGAATTAGAATGTGCAACTAAAAGCTCTAGTTTTGTCAGGTTACCTAGTACATCAGGGAGAAGGCCAGAAAAGCGGTTGCTTGAAATGATGAGGGATTGAAGGCCGGAAAGCTTACTGATTTCTGCAGATAACTTGCCAGAGAAGTTGTTGCCAGAGATTGAGAGGTTCTTCAACAAAGGCATGGCATAAATAAAGCTAGGAAGACCACCAGAGAGTGAATTGTAACCAGTATGCAACTGCTGGAGAGATGAGCTACAGTTCTCAAAGCTCTCAAGCAGACCTGTGAAATGGTTCATTGATATGTCAATGACACTTATCTTATCCGAACTGCAAATTCGAGAATCTACTTGCCCGGAGAACGAATTGTTGCTTATGTTGAACACAGCCATATTGGAGAACACCCCAAAATCAACTAGTGTTCCATTGAACAAATTGCCAGCAACATTCAAATTGCGAACACTTTTCAGACCGGAAAATGCTTCCACAACTGATCCCGAGAGCATATTATAGCTGACATCAAGCAGAACAAGCCGCTCCAAATTCGACAACTCTGCAGGCAAACCACCAACAAGATGGTTACATGAAAGATCAAGCACCTCCAACTGATACAATCGACCAATAGAGCTCGAAATTCCTCCACTAAGACCCTTCTTTCTCAACACCAACCTGGTCACTCTACCAGCAGCTGAACCACTATTACCACAGACGACGCCATCCCAACGGCAACAATTGGGGTTGTTACCCCAACTTGACTTAATCTGTCCATTTGTCAGATTACCAGCAAACTGCTTCAATGCCAAAAGATCACCAGGATCACATGCTTGGCCTAGGGTCTCATACCCAAGAACAGAACAAACAAACCAAACAAAGAAAACCCATTTCAGGAAAGTGATTGGAAGAGTCCCCATAACCACCATTCCTGAACTTCCCCCTCAAATCACAAAGATCAAACCATGAGAACTTCCAGCAGGAACACCAAAATACACAACTTTTCACCAGAAAATGAAAGAACACTTCTCAGAAGCCACCAACTTTGACCCAAAATCACCAAATACAAGATAAACAAAGCTTGCCACCAATCCCAACATACAAAATCAGATCCCAAGACCATATATCATGAACCCCACAAAACCCCAGAAACTCATTTCTCAGCAAGTGGAGAAAAGTCACATACCCATGTTCACAAGCAGCACCATAGCGCCAAGCAAGCAACTTTAAAGTAAAGCAACACAACTACAACAAGTGCAGCACAACTTAAGATCTGCAACCAAATCCAGACACCATGAAATAAGGAGGAAAAATAGTGTGAAACAAACAATCTCCCCAAGTAATAAAAACAAGGGACTAGTATCACAGTTCCCCAGGTAATGCAATTAAAGTTAAAAAGATCACTCAACTAACAACAACTTGCAATTGAAGTGACAATCACCCCTCAGCAATACACTTTGAACCAATCCCAACTCAGAACAAATCCCAAGATCTTGACACTTGAGACACAGTTTATATTTTTAGACTTTAAGCTCTTTAGCAAAGCATAAATGAAGAGAGAGAATAAAACAAAACAGTGTTTGAGAGTTGAGAGTTTAACTCAAGATAAAGTTGGTTTGTTCCATCTCTTGAACTAGAAGAAACTGTCATTAAGAAGCTAAGAACACCACTTTTGAGACTTTTGTCACTTTTTTCCTTAAAAGGGTGCTTAGAGTAACCAATTTTTACATGCAAATATACATGCAAGTTGTTTAAAACAATGTAAAGAGAATAGTTGAAGTTAACAGCAAATTTAGTAGAGGAAACAAAGAAAGATTTGACTGGAAAAGGAAAGTGTGTTCAGATATCTGAGAAAAATTGGTGTTATTATTGATTATTTCTGTTATTTTAAGTGTTTTTGTTAGACCAACAATTTTGGTTGAACTGGTGACATAATGAGCTGACTTTTTCGTTAGATGAAAATCAATTTGTATTTGTTTTATTAAGTGTTTTTGTTTGGTTTAGTATCACAGGTTGTACAAAAAAAGTGTGATTGTCAAAGCACTTGATTTGTCTTCATGCAAATGTTGAAAATGAGATTAGTGAAATACTGAAATGGATGGATGGGTGTGGGAGTGAGGACTTCATGACATGTTAGGTGCGGTCTAACGAGGACGTTGTGGATCCTATGCTTCCTTTATCCCACTCTCACCGAAACACGCGTCTTTCCTACGTACTAGGCTTTTGTGATTTCCTACTATGATATAAATATATTTATTAGTCTCACATTTTGTAAGTGTATTTGAGTATCTCTAGTATAAGCTTTAAAAATAAACAAATTTGAGATTGTGAAAGTTTTTTTCATACCAATCTAATGGTGTAATTTGCATAGTTTTAGTGTTTCTTAGTATCAAATTGATGGTCAAAGACTCTTGTTAAAATGTGAGAACGACAAATATTTTTATATTAAAGAGAGTACATTTTAGTAAAGCTGTCATTCGTATTTGGTGCTTAAAGCAACATCAATGGTGGTTTTTGAAACCAAGTTTGCATTTAAGAATGGAAAACGAACGTTCAACTATTGTCGAAATTTTTGAAACGAATTGGGATTGGGACGTTGAAGTTCTTGAAGATGAAATTTGTCAAGAAAAGTGGAAAATAAGAGAGAGGGAGAACGAAGGAGGAAAGCATGCAACATCAACACAGGGGTGGGCGTGTGAGTAATAACCAGGCGCTCTATGAGAAATGAGTGAAGACTAGATATGGGTTGTAAAAAAATAAAATGTGGAAGTGACATTTGTCCCATTACATCTTTTTTCTCGGGCAAAAGGCAAGAAGATGGAGTGTAGGATCCAATTAAAAACTTTAATTGAATTTGTACATTGTAAAGGTTCGTTCTTCAAAATTGAGTTTGTTTTTATTGATATGAAACCTATGTGTGGCAAAGCACAAAACCAACTTGTGTTTGTCCATTGTTATATCTCTTAATGTTTACTAGTAGAAGTAAAGTTAACCTATTTATTTATAGAAATTAAAAAGTGTGGTAGTTTTGTGGGTTTGAACCTTCATACCCTCCTCCCCCAAGAACTTTCCTTTCGAGAAATAAGTAATTATGTGATATAATGATATACTTAAATAACACTTTCATTGAAAAATATTCTTTTCACAACCAACAGAACATTAAAATATGCAAATATACATGATTTAAGTTTACAATACAATAAATATCTTAGTAAATTACAAGACTAGAAAATTCTTAATTCAAATTCCTTTAAGAAATTACTATAAGGAAATAATAGATATTTGTCCAAAACATATTTAATCTGTGTACGCAACACCAAAGTATCAAATACGATTATAAAATACAAATACTAAAGACTTGCTAATTACATTTTATTTTTTGCTTATATTTCCGAACTTTTTAAATATTTTTCTGCTATTTTTTTCTGCTATTTTTTTAATCATTTGATTATATAGTATATGATGTAGACTTTGCTTAATTTTGCTGAACTTTTCTTATCTTCGTTAGTTTTTCTTATTTTTCATGAGCTCAAATTCTTGCTAAAATTGTCTTATTATAAGAAAACAAAAAAATATGTGAAAAAGGGTCCTAAGATTTCTTTTTTTTTTATTTTGTGTATACTCAAAAACCTTTTCAAACATATTGAGAGGAAAGCAATAAATTTGACATTTGCTCTAACGTAAAAGTCAATTATTTTAGTAAAAGGTCTAAAGGGAATGTTATTCACACGTAAATCAACTTTGATTACAATTCCACCTGTTTCAACTTTCTAAGAGGAAGTCGTTCATTTTGCCAGATTTGAACAAGCTTTCCTTACTTTGACCTCCTTTATATTAAAAAAATTGAGGATGTGGTATTTATGCTTATTCGTGTACAATAATTAATAATTTGCATGTATTCTTTCTTTTGGAAATGTAAGATATTATGAGTGGCTATTGGGTGCGATAGTTTGCCCTAAACAATCTAGTAAGACTCACATCTTTCGCAGGATTAATAGATTTGGCAATTTTTCACCATTTAACATGATTGAGCTTCATCTTAAAACATTTGTTTCTATTATGTGTTTTTAAGTTGAAAGGCCGAAGTTTTAATCTACATAGCAACTTTTAAAGTCTATACATATTTTAGTAAAATTTGGTGAGGAGATTTCATATAGGTGTCTGCATAGTTTTACATGTAGTGTGTTTATGACAAGAATAGTGTCGAGAGAGGTCATATCAAGCTTGGGTCAACTTTGGTCATGATAATATTCGGATCGAGTTGGGTTTGGTTCAAATTGTATCGAGTTTGGGTCATATATCGGGTGCTTTGTTCTTTCATCAAGTTCGAATCTAGTCACTTTTGGGTCAGGTTAATCCCGGGTTGAGTGATAATCTAATAGTTATCAAACAAATAATATTTTATTCAACCTTATATGTCAAGATTGAACATATTTGCACCATAAAAAAGTTTGATTGAATACTAGAAATTACTCCCTCTTTTCCTTTCGATTCACTACACGTACTTTAACTTTTACACATTTTATAGTTCTAATTTAACCATTGATAACTTATGATATAAAATTGAAAAATTATATAATTATTTTAATTGTTAAGCACAATTCTAACAATTAAAATAATTTTATAATTTTTTTCAATTTTATATCACAAATTATAACAGGTGAAACTATGACTTAGAATAATATCAAAAGTCAAATGTAGTAAACCGAAAATAACAGAGGGAGTACTATCTAAACAAACTAAACATAATTTTCGATGATAATGATATATTATTCAAGTATTCAATCAAATGAGTTAGAGATCTATATCATGTTGAAATGGGTTTGATATATTACGAGTTGAAACAAGAGTTGAATTATCTCGGGTCAGATTTGGATTTTGAACATTCGAATTGTGTGGACTTCATTTGAGAATCTCGTAGAGTTTGCTTTGATAGCGGCCAAATCTGAGACGATATATCTTTATCGAGTTGGATCAGTTTTGTCAGCTCTAGTTTACAGGCTAGAATAGCCTAGAACTTTTACTTGTGTCTCAGCTTCGGCTTCTTCCATGTCCATAGAACGGATTTTCACTTAGTATATCAAAAGACTAAAAAGAAAATAGACTGTAGTACTCCGTAGTACGTAGAAAAGAGATACTGTAATGAGATTTCCTAATATCACGCGCTTAAGTATAGAAAGTAAGACTTGGAATCAAAGTGAGACTGACATAACGTAAATAGTCAAACGAGGAGGTGGAGATTCGATGACCGGGAAGAGGGGGTAGGCATTGACCGGAATTAGCCGGTGAAAGTACCTTTTTAGCCCAACTGCGGCATGCGAAAGTCACGGACTAAATACAAACTAGGGGGTCCGTAAAAGTGTGGAAGCGAAACTGTTAAATTTAATGCAGTACACTCCTAGACCAAAGAACTTGGATATGCATCCAAATAAATCAATAAAGGTTCATCCCTTATACATTTGCGAAACGAAAAAAAAGCACTAGAAATAAAATAAAGGTTTGTCGGGTCAACTACTCAACCTGCCCCCTCAAGTGGCTAGTGTATTGCTGCTGTTTGCATGTGAACTCAACCAAATTCATCTCACACATCCACTCATTTAGCCTTTCATAATGATTATATTAGCTTTGTGATCATCCCTAAGATGTAGTGGTAACTTTTATGGTGATTGGCTTCTGTGAGAGTGAGATCATCCAATATGTTGGAGCTCGGCTTTCCCGTTTTAGACTATTCATCATTTATAGGTGATGTTTATGTGTTATCCTTTTGGTTAAGAAAATGACATGTTGCCCTGTTGGAGATCTAAGCATGTACTTCGATAGGCATAGACGCATAGTATGTATGTGTAATGTTGATCTTAAGCTCTGCTAGTCTTTTAATATTTAACATTGTTTCTTCACTTTTAAACTTGATCCATGGGAACGTTTGATATTGTGGATCGAGTCATCTTATGTCAAAAAGTTTTGTCATATTGAAAATCCCAATTGTTTATGAAATTATTTTTTAATCAATCAAATCACAAGCCATTTTTAAAGAACAAAAAACATAAACTAAGGGCGGAGGTGTTTCTTAGTTCTAATACTAGAAAATATCTTAAATATATATTATTGTCACAAAAATTATAATATCCAGTCAAGTTAGTCAAGTGGCACACAAAATCTACAAAGTTAACTAAGTGAAAACTTTCTCATATGACACCAAATTGGAGAAAAAAAATCTTCAAAGGCTTTTCCGGGGGCCATAGGTGTACGTTTCGCTTGGATATTCACTTTCCCCTTCGTCGATGTTTGTGTAAGAAATATCGTCACTGCAAAGCGAACAAGATTAGTGAACACAAAAGATATATTGGCTGGAATTTTCCAGTGGGTAGAAGAAAAAATGTCGCACCATCATGATATGGAGGTCATTGCCTTAGAAGCATTTTTCAACCTCATTAGAGTGTAATGAGAACATGCGTCACCCCAGGGTATATAACCCTCTACCTAGTGCACTAGAATAAGAGGAGTTGGAAATTTAGGCTTTGCTCATATGTTTTTGTAAAGAGAGAAGAGGAACATGATGACATAATTTTTTATGCGAGTAAAATGATCACAAAGATCCGGTTTTATAAGACATGAAAGCGAAATTGATGCTACACAAAGAAACTAAAATTAACAACCACTAAACCGAGAAATCAATATCATAGAAATGATTTTAAAACATAAATGAATTGCATTAAAACGTTTGAGCTAAACAAGGGTGGGATAAGATTTCGGTTACAAACAATCTTAGACGTATGTTTGGTTAGAAGCGATGAACTCAGTTGTAAAGTTTCATACAACTAGACCCTCAACTAACACCGGCTAAAAAGGTACCCCACTACATCGTGTACGTGTCACGAGCACGAACAGAGTCGAAGAGACAACCGTGGCGCGTGAGTGAAGGAGTATCTTGTCAAGATCATCAATATGGTGCAAATTTACTTCCCGTATAATCTATTTAAAATCTCTTTTATTGACCAATAAGGAATACTTAGTTATTATTGAAGACAAATGAAGTAAAGTTCTTCCTTTTGCATTACCAACAGTTCCCCACTAACGCAAAGGGAAATTTAAAGAAAATTTTTGGAAAAATATTTCTGAGCTTAGGCTTGACAGTTAAGTTCCAGGTTCTTTCGATTGAAATGACACATAATGTGTGAGATGATTCTTTTTAAATATAGGGTGAACAAAATATTGAACTCCTAACTTTAAGAATTGACTCCACAACACACATCTCATCTTAAATAAACAAGAGTTCTACAAAGGTGATCATGTTACGTGAAGAAAAAAAATTATTTGACCACAACAAACCTCGTGGCAATCATGTAGAAAGTTAGTCTAAGTCTTCCATAAAAGGTGGCCAACTCTTCATGCTAAAGTAGGTGACTCTTTCAGGTATATCTGCATATAAACCTTATATGTTAAGGGATATTTAGTCAATCAAAACATTATGTGAAACCTCATAATCAACGATAAGCGGTGAATTAGTTAAGTATGTCTCTAAAGGGCCACCTTATTCATAAGGCTAAAAATTCATTAAGAGTCGAAGCTCACCATTGCATGTATACAAACATCGAATTGGGATATGTGTACGTATATGAATCTCTTCACTGCTTCGTCAGATCGATACCCTCGTCGAAGCAAGTTCGAGTATCTGTCATGAATTCCACATTTATGCAATGGCCGTGCTTAATACAATTGCTCTTGATGTATCCAAGACTAATCTTCCAATTAGTCCATTAGTCTATGGATTAGTTAAATTCCTCTATGATATCGCATACTTCAATGTGATCGAGTACGCCACTTCCAACTAAGTTCCTTACACTATCATGCTTTATTCTTATATGTCTGCTCTTACCATGGTAAACTTTGTTGTTTGCAAAACAAATGACAACTTGGAAGTCACATAGTATACATAATGGGGGAAATGGTCTTCTCTACAAATGAATGTCAACACATGAATGACAACTTGTAAGTCAAGAGAAATGAACTTTGACTCTATAGTAGGACGTGTTAGGTAAGTCTACTTAGTAGACTACCATAAATTTGTGCTCCTCCAATATAAATAACATAAGCTATTAGTGGAGTTCAGCTTATTGTTACATGTAACCCAATTAGCATCTTAATATATATCCGTATAAAGTCGAAGGATAACCATCAAAACGCACACCCCAAACCAAAGTTCCCTTAAGATACCTCAATAATCACATATGAGCGAATGAATTTAGCAGGTTTTGGTCAAACATTTTGACTCATTTATGTTTGGGTTGACACGAACCCGATACGAAACTTAAATGGCTCGGGTTATGGTTGAGTGTGTGAAATACAAACCCTAAACATATAGCGTGTTAATTCTAGCAAGCGTTTTCGGCTAGCCCAAATATGATCCAATCTAGCCCTTTACTATCTTAAAACATGAACACTGCCCCTCATATAAAACCAAAGTTTAAAAATTGTTGCAAAAATGTTTCATTTCACCCTTGAATTGCCTGAAAAGCGACCCAACTCGACCACCCACGTTAAGGTCAAGGATTTTCAACTCTTTTAAGTATTTCAATCAACACAAACCCGACAAAAAAGGTAAAGAGATTTGGTAAAGCACTTAAAATCAAAGATTTCTTGACCCATTCATACTTAACACGACACAAATCCGACACAACACGACCTTATCTACTCACTTCACAACCGTACAGCAGTACATTGGTCTACTCTCGAGTCTTGACTCATTAACTTTCCATTTCCATGAGATGAAATGATCACATGAAACTATAATCACACCGAATAAAAAGCACAAAACTCAAGCTATAAGACCCTTATACAAAGTTGCTCAATCTTGTAAGAAGTATCAAAATCCAGCAGAAATGGAAGGAGTGAAGACAATAGGAGTGGTGGGTGCTGGCCAAATGGGGTCAGGAATAGCCCAACTAGCTGCTGTTCATGGGATTGATGTTTATCTTCTTGACTCTGATCCCAAAGCTCTTACCAAAGCTACCAATGCTATAACTTCTTCTGTCCAGCGTCTTGTTTCCAAAGGCCAACTTCCCAAGGTGCTGCTTTCTAATTTGCTTTGTTGGTATTTTTCAAGTTTTACTGTTTTATAGTGTTGTAAGGAAATTACTAGCTCAAGTGGTTAGAGCTCTCGTACCCCGATCATGAGTTTGGGGGTTCGTTTCTCATCAGCGACTTTGTGCGCAGATTTCAGACCAATAAAGAAACTCTTTTATAGTAGTGTAAGGAAAAAGCTAGCTCAAGTTGTTAGAGCTCTCGTACCCCGATCATAAGTTTGGGGGTTCGTTTCTTATCAGCGACTTTCTGCGCATATTTCAGACCAATAAGTTATAGTAGTGTAAGGAAAGAGCTAGCTCAAGTGGTTAGAGCTCTCGTACCCCAATTATGAGATTGGGGGTTTGATTCTTATGAGCGACTTTGTGAGCACATTTTAGACCAAAAAAAGAAACTGTTTTATGGTATTGTTATTGTCCAGAAATGATTAAGGAAAGTGTTGATTTGAATGTTGGTCTTGTTCAGTTTGAAGTTTTGTCTTTTGGGTGTTTTTGTTTGGTTTGTTTGGTGTGGATAAAGTAGCTGATAAGAATCGAATCCCGAACCTCTTAGTTGGGGGAAAGCTGCTAAGGATTGAACCATCTTTTGCTTGTTAGTGTTTTGGGTGTTAGGACTTTAGATTATCAAGAAAAGAGCTGACATTTTATGTGTTTGGTTCTGCTCAATGTAAAGTTGTAGACTTTTTGAAGTAAGGATATTGGATATTGTGATTAAATTTTTGAGATTATGTGTTTGTTTTTGTTTATTTTTATGTTTTGCTAGAGTTATTCATTTGAGTGTTGAATTTGCAAATGATCAAGGAAATAATTCAATATTTTATGTGAGTTGGGTTCTCTATTGAAGCTTCATTTAGTAGTAGACTTAGCGTCCTTTGGTATGTGGGAGTTGGGGTTGAGGATGAGAGTTGAATTCCCAATAGATCAAACTTCCTTGATTGTTTTAGTTGGAATGGGAGTTGTGAGGAGATAGGAAATGGGAGTGGGGAGATGATGTCCTAATGATCTATTGCCAGGGGAGGGCTGGTAATTGGGTTTTGGAATTCAGTTTCATACATAAAATACAAAGATATCCCCACATAAACATTCATTGGCATATTACTTCTCACTCGAGAAAAGACATAAAAGTAAATTTGGTTACTTTAATCCTAATCGTGATCGCACATATCAAACATGGGAATTAGAGTTTTTCTAGTGAATTCCTACCACAATTCCCACTTGAATTCCAAGCCTGATATCCATTCCTAATCCCATGTCACACCAAACAAGCTCGGTAGAAGCAAGGTTGACTTTTGAAGACGAGTTTACGATCAAGATCTCATAATCCAACACCATGATGGTTTACATGTATGATACACATTAGTAGAAGACCAAGAGCTATCTGTAAATGTTAGTGTCTAAATGTGTCTTTGGTCCTTTTGTGCAATGTAGAATGTGGTAGATCACAATCTGGATACCTTAGATACAGAAATGAAGAGGTCAGACAAAAGAAACTGCAACCGAAAGTGCCGCTGGTTGAGCTATAGTTCAATGCAGTTCTTTTGGCTTTAAATCGGAGATGGTGGCTTGCCGCTAAAAACTCGTTGACACTTGACAGATACTGCTGACCTTACGAATTCAGTGGTGAGCTGGTCGTTAGAAAAAGATTCTTACTAGGCGTTGGATTGGGAAGAAATAAAGTTGTGACTAGTTACTGTTTTGAATGTATGCAAGTTATCTTAACGGGACTGTTAGTGACCTTCAGAGATTGTTTTGTCAATAACTAACTTGAGAAAAAAGAAAACTTGGAAGGTGGTCTATCAGAGAGCTTAGGTTGAAGGTTCCATGCGGATTAGATGCACACTCCAGATTGCCAGTTTTGGTCCGTAAGGCGCTAGTGGTAAGAGGAAGAGACGGAAGAAATGGAGTGTTCAACATGGAAAAAGGGATGGATGCGATGTTTTCTAGTGCCGTGTCTAGATTGTGTAACCATGTGATGCTGCAGGCGGAGGGAAGGTAGGGAAGTTGGTGAATCAATGGAGCAATAAGTAGTTGATGGAGTGACCTTGCGTTAGATAGGTTTTCGGGTTTGAGTCAAATGATTTGGCTCCTGGTTAACGAAATTAATGGTTTTGTCAGTGCATATGTATATGTAAAGAGTGTGGCTAGAAGCAACTTAAGACCAAGATATAAAGTCATAGTGAAAGAAGGAACTGTGCCAGTCGGAAGTGCTGAAAATTAGGGGCCGGAAAGACATTTTATCGAAAATACATGACCAGATAGAAATGTAGGTTGTGGAAAGGTGAAGTTATTATCCTTTGAGATTAAATGGGCCAAGGACAGTGAGGTGGTCGCAGAGAGATTATGTTCAAAGAAGGGCCCTACGCATGGAGATGATGATGGGAAGGAGGCTTGTGATACAGAAGGTCCAGAGGGGTGTGGTTGTGTTTAGATTTTTGTTATAGGGACAAGTGTATGAGCTCCTTGTTATTTGTGAAGCGCCTTGGCCCATTATGAGGGGGCTTGCTAACAAGTAGTGAATCTGAGAAATGTTCAAGTATAAAGAGCCTTGACCCAATATGAGGGGGTTTTCCAACAAGTTATGAATTTGAGTAATGTTTTAGTAGTTCTGATAATGTTGTTCAGCTGTCGATCATTTAATAGGGTTGTATGGAGGGGAGGGCCACAATAAACATCATGAATACCATCAGGCTGAAGACGGATTCAAATGATGATTTATCACATTGCAACACTTTTTAACATTTACATTAAAGTGTGTCTGGCAAAGTCATGGGGTATCCTGATGTGTAACATTATATTTTCTCTGTTTCTTGAAGTTAGGCAAAATTTAGGTTAGTCTAGTTCTCATCCATCAAGTAGGGATTTGTTTGTCCAATGCTATTTCAGAGACATGGCAGTTGCTTCTCAGCAGTGGTTACAATCTAGGAGGCAAAACACTATTTTCCTGCTGAGGTGTAATATTTGAGACCAAAATCTTCTAGGTTACTGGGACACTGCAGTATTGACTGTGATTGCTTCTAAAATTGCTTAAGGAACAGCTACATTTATGTTTGGGGGATCATATTGTTGGTGATAGAACATGGGCATTGATCGTACAAGTTATGAATGAGACATCTCTATATCTCTCTGGCTATAAACAGACATACTGTCTCTTTATGATAACCTTTAGCGGTCTGTGATACCTCATAGATTCCCATTTAGGCTGCTATTGTCACAATATCTGCTACTCTCAGCATGGTAAGGTTGAAAGGAGCAGGGGATAGTCAACGAAGGAAATAGTGGTAGGATACATGCTTTTTGATTGGACAGGTGGAAATGTGGAAGTTGGCAAATAGGGCCTTCATTAATATAGACATCTCCTCCATTGGGGTAGATTCTGAATTGGATTTAGACATCTTATAGTTGAGAGATGTACTTGCAATAAGCATGCTGATGTGAATCAGGATTAAGAATGTTCACATGTCTTGTAGGCTCTTCAATTGTCTAGATAATATTTTTATTTAAGAAGAGAAATGTCCCCTCTTGAACCTGCTTCAATTCCTTCTTTTTCCTAAGAAACTAGTCCGAAATAACATGGAATGCCTCAGTTAACAACTGTTTTGTAACAGTTCGGACTATTTCTGTGTGTATGGCGCAATTTTCTTACCTGATGTTATGGCAAGTACATCTACAAATTCTTTTTTTTTTTCCCATTTTTTGGATATTCCCATTTCTGGAGAATGAATTAGTACTTGAGTTATTCTACGAAACTTTCTAGTCACTAGTCAGTACAAAAGTTTATTGGTATAAATATCTTTCAACCTCTTCAAAGAGGCTTTCATCTAGTCCTACTTCATAGACATAATTTATACAAGCAGGTGTTTTTTTTATTGAATTACAGATAGGTTTTTGTCTCTGTAGGGCTCACCAGACTGATTGACCTGTATTCTCAGTGTTTTCCTTCTCTATTCTATATTTCAATGCTTATGTTTGTCTTCATGGCAGGCTGCCATCACCGATGCGTTGAAACACCTACGCTGCACCACTAATTTGGAGGATTTTGGTTCAGCCGATTTTGTTATTGAAGCGATTGCAGAATCAGAAGTTGCTAAGACAAAGCTATTCATTGAGCTAGATAAGATAACCAAATCTTCTGCCATTTTAGCATCTAATACTAGTTCAATCTCCATTACACGACTTGCTTCAGTGACGAGCCGACCAAATCAGGTCCGTGCTACGGTAGTTGTAGAACCTTTGGTTCTGCGGAACAAAGTGTACCATTGTTCATGTTATTACATCTTGATTGAATGCAAGAGCTGTGAACTTCTTCATATTTCTACCTCTGTATGCAGTATGATGGTTCTCCTAGGAGCTCCTTTGAGTTGTGATCTCATTTCAAGAAGCATGATGACTTTTGTCCTCCACATCTTTTTCACATTATGATGATGTTTCCATGCACTTGCTCGAGCAAGTATAACATGTTCCCTTGGGTCAACCTTTATTATCTTGCCTTTCACAAGGTTTTATTGCTTTGCTGTATTTGTGTCTGTGTACCCTACCACTGCACATACCCCACTTGTGCAGGAGCCTCTTTGAAGGCACTGAGGTCTCTGTCTCTCGCTCTCTCCCTTTTTGTCTCCTTAAAATTTAGAGTTACAGGACTGTTATATAATTTGAATAGAGCAAACTTCAATTTTCTTGAATTTTGAGATAATAGTTTTTGAATTAGCAATAGCATGAAAGTTAATGTTGTTACGAAATGCAGTAAATGAGATAGAATTTTCAGTGCTTGAAAATCTATAATGTCTATAACTTATTTACATGCTTTTTTGGTTGACTAGTAGTGTAGCACTTCTCTCATGTTCCTCTATCAAAACATCATGTCCGCCTGTTTATATTGTTCTTAAAACTTAAAAACATGAATTCATCTAACTTCAGGTACTAAAAGGGTTCCTTTATTCTTTCATACTGTGTTTTGGTTGTCATCTATGCGACTACAAGCATAAAGTTTAGCATGAGAATTGATTCTGCTTTGTTCCCTTTTTTAATGTAAATGCATGATGTTTGTCCTCCTTGATCAGTGGGCTTCAGCTAGTTTGTTCTGTTTATATATATACTTTCCACTTTCGTTGTTCTAACATCGACAACAAACATGGTGTTATTCCAGGTCATCGGCATGCACTTCATGAACCCTCCTCCTATAATGAAATTGGTTGAGATTATAAGAGGTGCAGACACATCAGATGAGACTTTCAGTGCAACAAAAAAATTGGCTGAAAGGTGGTTGAGCTTGATGTCTTTCATTTAAACTACTTGACTTGTGGTGCCCATGATATAACAATATTTCCTCTGTGAACTGTCTATGTTAGCATCTTTTATCGTTGTTTGCTTTTGTTGGTCTTTGCGGTTTGCATATCTTAAATCTATCTAGTTTTAAAGAATTTCTATCTGACTCCTCTGTGTTTAATTTGTGGTTACTTTCCTTTTTTTTTTCTACTGTCAACCAACCCTCCTGGAAATATCTGATATTTTCAGGTTTGGGAAAACAGTCGTTTGCTCTCAGGACTTTTCAGGATTCATTGTTAACCGAATCCTGATGCCGATGATTAATGAAGCTTTCTTCACACTATATACTGGGGTGGCGACCAAGGAGGACATTGATGCAGGAATGAAGCTAGGGACAAACCAGCCAATGGGTCCTCTGGAGCTTGCAGATTTCATTGGGTTGGATGTTTGTTTGTCAATATTGAAAGTCCTTCATGCTGGTCTTGGCGACATTAAGTATGCTCCCTGCCCTCTTCTTGTTCAGTATGTTGATGCTCGTCGTTTAGGGAGAAAGTCTGGCGTGGGAGTGTATGACTACCGTAAAACACCAAAATCGACCAAACACGTAGCAAGACTTTGAATTGTCCATGTTTTATCAGATAGGAACTAAGCAGAATATCATTTGTACATAGAACCTTAAAAGTGAATGTACTCCGGTGTATCAAAACTCATGATAAGCTTGAAAAGCACTGTCTAAAAGTTCTCAAGTATGAATACCAAATGTTCTCTCATCTTTGGACTACCTTCCGTTAGTATTCTTCTTAATATTCTCTTTGCTGTGCAGTGACTACTAGTTGTCGGCTTGTCGCTGTGTAGTTAACTACAGCTGATGCAAAATCTGTTTATGCTAGATTTCTTCCTGAGCTTGCCTTGTTAAATGTAGAGCTAAATGTAGACCTTGGTCCTCTTTCGTATGCATATCGTGTAAAATTTTTCTGTATATACATAGGTCCACTGTCCGCATTGCAGTCAAGATAAGCCATCAGATAAGGTGCATCTGAAAAAGGAATAAATTCGAAGGCGTGAGATATCAACCTAAAAATGAAACACGCTCAAAAAAGACAAATGATGAAAAATAAGCCTGATAC
The DNA here is from genome assembly GCA_901111285.1 of Corrigiola litoralis. Classification (NCBI taxonomy): domain Eukaryota; kingdom Viridiplantae; phylum Streptophyta; class Magnoliopsida; order Caryophyllales; family Caryophyllaceae; genus Corrigiola; species Corrigiola litoralis. The sequence continues at coordinate 8,922 of CAAKMY010045768.1, read as the reverse complement.
GTTTTGCTCGCCTGTTCTTAGATTAGATTCCAGTGGTAATTGGAAAACAGGTCCCCCATGAAAGCCGAAAGAAAAAAAAAAAAAAAAAAAGAAAGGGAAAAGAAAAGTGAACACCCTGTCATATTGAATTCCTGTATGGCTTTCTTCGCTTCTGGTTGTTTTGGTTATTTCTACAATATAATTTCTCTGTTCCAATGAATTCGTTACCATTTTTTTCACATCAATTAAGGCGAGGGAATAGCACACCAAAATGAGTTTGATAAACAGACATCAGTATCTAAGTGCAAAGAGTTGCGCAGTTTACGTACTTTTTGGCGTTTCAACTTTATGGATAGAACAAACATACTCCTTACCCTCACGGCCTCACGGGTCGAACTCTATGAAAATTGAAAACAAAGTCCTAATTTTAAACAGAAATAAAAAATTATGTAAAATTGTACCTTGCAAGCCAGGGTGTTAGTTATTGCACTTCTTTAGTTGGTTTTTACACTATCCTATGTAAAAGGAACACATAGTTAAATGTGACTAAAAAAAAGTGTAAAGTTTACTTTGTGGAGTGTATATTTATTTCCGGCACGTTAGTTTGATTCTTCGTTTGTCCAAATTGAAAGGCAAATGGATGAATTTCAATGTAACATCTTTTCTACAGTCATTAGAATCTGGAGTTGGGAAAGTATTTTGGAAAACATGACAAGTGAACATGTTCCATTCATTTTTTGTTTTCCATTATCCTGATGACATATCATACATAACGCGTAGGACGAACTTTACTTAGCATTATATCCTTCAATTTCCCCTCCTTTTCTTCTCTGGAAGGTGTGTGTTGGGTTGCGCTGGGGGGGGGGGGGTAGGTGTCCAATCTTTCTTACCTGAGGAGCAATGGTGATGACTTTAAAGTTACTCATCTTAGGCTGCAAAACAAGGCTAGTATACATGTCGGTTTACTACGTACTTGGGCCAACTTTAGTGAAAGAACCATAACTCTTTTCGTTGAATCCGCTACTGTACTAGATTGGTTGTTGTCACCTGCATTGATAGTTGTACATCAATTTGTGCAAGTAGCTCTGTTGTCAGCATATGTAGTACACACTAGACTACACAAGGAATTCACATGCCAGTATGCCACAAAGTTGAAATATGATATAATGCCTCACTACCGTGAAGCAACAACAGTATGCACGGGTACACTCAAATGCGTTCACATTCTGTAGGTTAGGTAGGCACTTAGGCTAGCCTTGTTCATCAAGATTTTTAGTAGTCAAGATTAACTTCATGACTTTGGTTGATTACCTTAATAGTTTAAACTATGGTTGTATGACTGTGTTCTATCTAAAAGGTCTAGTTGCTACTGCTTAACAGCTCAGGAATTGTTTTCTTTGAGGAAAAGAAATAAAAAGGACACCAATCTTTTGATTTTATTGGCCAAACAAAATCCATGAAACCAGCCTTTGATGGTCTTGGGCCCCTTGGCTCTCTTGGTAGATAACAGTTTACAGTATGTAGCCCCAGAAAACTACCCCACTTCGGAGCTGGAATTATTGATAGTGGCTATTGGTGGGGTTTGATAGTGATGGCAATGGGATCCAATGGGTTAAGCAGTTTAGCAAATTGATTACAAGGAAGTGGAGGAGTAGACTAGAAGATAGTAGTATAAAGCAGAATCAAAAGTTGAAAGTGTTGCCAAAAGAGACAAACAGAAAAGCAAACTCAAGAGATTAGGGAGACTGTAGACATAACGCAATGAAGTTCTTGTTCCAGTGTCCTTGTTGCTCGTGTTTCTGCTTCATGAAGCCGCAGAAAGGGAAACCGAAGGAAGTGAAGCCGAAGGAAGTGAAGCCGAAGGACAAGAAAGGTGCTGGCGCAGAAGTAGCACCTGCGGTAGCAGCACCACCAGAAGAGAAGAAAGATTGATATTTGAATTCTAGCAAGTCATTTTAGCTTGAAATCTTTGTGACAAAGGCAATGTGTAAGCGTTCTAATGTTCCTTCCTACTGATTTTTCCATTAATGTAAAATGCTGCTATATAGTACTAGGATCTGTTGAAATAAAAATGTATCTTCCCCACTGTATATCTGTTTATCTGAGGAAATTGTTCTGTGTGTCTGTCCTGCTGAGATTGTCAGCAGTCAGAACTCGGATCTCGCTGCAATTTCTATGTTTGCACATAGGCGACATAGCAAAAATTTGATGGCTACAGTTTGGTATGTGTTCGGAGCAACGCTGCTGCCTACTAGTTTCCTATGCTCTTTTTGACATGATTTAGATGATGGTTTGTGGTATCTACTATAAGGTCTGAGGTAAAGATGGTAGCACACTGCAGCAGTGCATAGTTTGTACCATTTGTCTGCTACTCTGCTTTGCTACTTTGCAGAACCAGCAGGGATGTTTCTTGTTCAATTGTTCTCTTCTCGTTTGTTTCAGTTTATGTTGCAAACTAATTAGCATCTTGAACACACATCAAACCAACAAGCTGGTGAATGATAACCGAGGTTTATGCGGCGGCTTTCCACACAGTACATGAAAATGCTACATTAGGTGCCTTGGCCACACTTCAGATTTAGATAGAAGGCAGCGCAGTATAAACCTCACAGTCCAGAGATACAGTGATTTAATGATCACTCAATATATAGAAAGAGGTGGCCAGTAGTGTAGTTTAGCTCAACTGTGCTTGACGCTAACTTGTGATTGCGAGTGCTTGCCTATTGCTCAGGCTCAGACTAACACAAAGTGACCCCCCCCCCCCCTTCTTTTTTACGTGAACCAAGCTAAGTTTTACAGTAGTGCTTACTTAAGTCCTAATTAAGCCTTTGTCAAAAAAAAAAAAAAGTCCTAATTAAGAATTGACAATAACTTCTAATTTTCGCTCCAATATGACAACAGTGTGATTTTAATTGGAGAGGCCAACATGGATGCTCTCTTCGCCATGTGGAATGTCCATTATCATATTCTTTTGCAAAGCCTTAAACGAAAAGGTAAAATGAGGTCCATCACTGTCCACCTAATATCCTAGGATAATCTTATCATGATGTGTGGGAGGAGAGGGGGTTGTACTAGGACGAGAAATTGCTCACTCGGAGGTGTTTAAGGCAAACAACATCCACAAACAGGGCAATGAGGTGAATTTCCCTCACAAAGAGAGATTAAAACAGTCACTCTATAAGATAAATGAAAATTCTTGTTAGAAGGGGAAAGTGGGACTTTTCCGGGCTTAATTCTATCTTTCTGAAATTGTTACTAGTTACGATCATAAGATGGCAATCAAGCGCTTCGATTCGGTTATGAATCGGGTCATCTCGAGTCTGGTCAATTCAAATTTCGCTTTTTGTTGGGTTATAATAGGCTTTCGATTTGGTCATGTCGAATAATTTATAAAGTTGGGTTGATTCGTTTTTAGTTTAAGTTCTTTTACATTGTACTATTACATCGGCTATGTTTTACATTTTGGTCTAGGTCGTATAACTAAAATCAACTAACTTGAGTTCAAATCTGATTGACATTGACATTCACCTACCCGATGGTTAACAATATTACACCCACCCTCTCACAAAGATTTTCTTATTTTTCATTTACAAATAAAAAACTAAAAACCTTTGTGAGAGGATGGGTGTGCCTTTGGATTATAATTTGGTTAATTAGAGTGATTTTGGGGTTTAATTGAGTAACAAGCCAATATAAGTCATTGTACTAGAAAAAACAAAGCCCATGATTTACACAAACCTCACAAGACCCAGTAGAATTTCTGCAGTGACTTGCTTCCACCGTAAGCTTATGCAGTTATACTGGTTCTCCCCATAAACTCCCTCCTTAATTAATCCTTCATCAACATCATCTATATCACTAGTTTGCCAATGGAGCACATTTCTTTGCTAGCCGTTTACCTCTTAGGAGAGTACTCGTGCTGAAAAGAATTAGTCACTACTTCCGGTGGTGGAATCCTTAGTTAAACCAAAAAAAAATATCACCAGTTAGCCATCATTATTACTCCACCATCACCATTATTTGATCATCATATTCCCAGTCTAATCATCCCTTTTGGAACGCAACTACGCTGATCATCCCATCAACGTAACGTTGTCGCACCATCACATTCACCAGCGAACTCTCGCATACGAACGTACTACACTACTGGGGTTACGGGTTACCTACTTACCCAGTTGTCTGTGCTGGTTCCCCTCCTTGATTTTTACGCACCAACGTAACATCCCACGGTAACACTGACATTCTCTGCAATGGAGACTAAAATTACAGTATTCGATGTCTCACGCAAGGGTGCTCAAGCACTAGCCAGGAAGCAAGACGAGGCTCCTCACTCTAAACGACGTAAACCATCTACTCCTCCCGAACATATTGGCAGCAGTTCAATAGTTCTCACTTCGTCACAAGGCGATAAAGACACGACATTGTCAAGGTGTTGAAAACCAAGATTGACACGTTGAAGTCCACACCGAATCCTTCGACGTAAACTCCATCACTTCATGTTGGTTTTCGGGTGGTGAAGGCGGGAAAAGAGTAGAAGGGGTTCCGTTTTTATTCATGTGCCTGGCTTTTGAGCTCATGTCCAAGGAAAGACAAAGTAGTATTAAAATAAACATTGCATATTTGCATGCAACATGCTGAGAGTTGCCATGGCTATTTCACAAGGGGATTTGCTCGCTTTTTTATGATTCGCTTCGTATAAGATTGCTCCTCCGGACTTTTATGAGGGCGGTGGAGGGTCCGATTAACTTGGTATCGGCGAGCATAATATTGTCATGGCTATGGCCGAGGCTTATGGCTTTACTGATAAACAAATTAAACTCCAAAACACGGTAATGATCGTAGGTTAGGTTTTTTTTTTTTGTTTTTGTGCCCTAATGTAGCACTTGTATTGTATGTATTGCGTTGATGTGTATTTGTTGTTGTTGCTGTGATCAGAAAGAAGGAGATTTAGGTATTGTGGCTCAGAAAGCTCGTTCATCTCAATCTAGTATTTATAAACCGAAGCCATTATATGTTTCCGAGGTTTATTCTAGGTTTCGGGCAATTGCCGAGGTAAATGGTGCACTATAGTAAGGTGATTCTATAGGGTGCTGCATTATATTGCTTTGCTCAGTAATTGGTAGTCATTAGCAATAAAAGAATTGCTTGTACTTCATGTGTTTGTCCCAAAGTTATTTGGTTAAAATTTGGGTCTTTTAATGGAGTGTAATTCACCTAATAACCTGTCAGCTTAAGCATAAGTAGTTAGAGAAGGATAAATTAGAAGAGTGGTGCATAACATGTATAATATGTTAGTTGACTTTTTGTTTTTAGTCCTATCTCAATTCTGTGGAGTGCTGTTTCTTTGATCAAATAGTCATAGCATATAATATTCAGTTTGGAAATATTCATTTTATGAATTGTTGATATATGTTTGGCTTTGGTAGAGTGGACAAGAGTGTTTCAGGTGGTTCTGGTTATGCTTGGCTAAAAATATTGGGTTATGGCTGGTTTTAAATTTGTGGGAGCTTGTTTGTTTGAATTGAGTTAAAGTTCATGTACACTTTTAACTGAGTACTCCGTAGTTGTTATTGCATGTCTGAACTGATAAGTGATCTAACAGAGAACTGAACAAGTACTTGTTCTTAATGAAGAGAATAGAATAAGTACTTTCTGTTAATTTTGTCCTAGAACAAATTTTCTGATTCCCAACACAACACCTATAATAAACAAAATCATAGTAATGGCTTCTGAGGGTGACTTGTTTGCTGTCTCAGTCTCATGTGCATCTCTAGTGAAGCACCTCTCTGCTCTCTCTTGTACTTTTACTTTGTTTTTATAATTTTAAGGCTATTGATTGTGTACAGGAAGAGGGAAAGGGTAGCATGGAGAAGAAGAAAAAAAATTCTGAAACGACTTCTGGCTGCTTCACGCGACTGTGAGCCCAAATATCTGATCCGCCTGCTACAGCCTAAGGTAAATATCAATACTTCTATAAGATTGGCTTTGGATAATTGTATCATTTCTCTTATAAAGTTATGTAGCTGTTCCTTTCGGAGTAATTACTCTCCAAACCTCCCCCCTACAGCAAGGTCTGCGTATCAGATTCTCCGAGGCAACGCTTGTAAACGCATTTGGACGTGCTGCAGTGTTTCTTGAGAAAGAGAATCCACCATCTTTTGAACAGGTCAAAACAATTAGTATAGTAATTTTTTTTGATGATCTTAATTATATTTAGGTTTTTGGTGCTGTTATTGATGTCATATATTACACTTAAGTCAGGCTGCTGAGATTGTCAAGAGGGCTTATGCTGTTCTTCCTGTCTACGAGAGGATCGTCCCTGCGCTGTTCAGCAGTGGTGTGAGGAACCTTCTCAAAACATGTGGTATTTCATTAGGCATCCCAATTGAGCCCATGTTGTCAAAAGCAATTGGATCAGTAGATTATGTTGTGGAGAAATATGAAAATCTGCCATACACTTGTGAGTATAAGTATGATGGTGAAAGAGCTCAGGTAATTTGGAATTATTATATTGTGTGGACTGCCTTATTTATGAAAATCCCTGTTTGTCTTGCTGAGCTTTATATGTTTGCTCCAGATACATCTCATGGACAATGGCAGAATCGAGATTTATAGTAGAAAGCTTGAACGCAGTACAGGAAAGTACCCAGATGTTGCTTTGGCTGTTTCAAGGTAAAGTTAAGTGGCATAGTAATATGATAGTCAGTTGCTTCATTGTTAGAGATCTATCTTCATTAACGAAATAACAAATGATGTGACGCCTAGCTAAGGCCTAAGGCTATAGATATTGGATAATGTCATACGACCAAATGAAAGCTAAATCTTGCGAACAAAGTCTTGTAGGTTAGTGGCAGGGATAGACCAATGATATTTCTTGTGTTCACAAAGATCTTATATATTTGGTCCTTACAGAATGGTACTGACCTCTATCAACTATGTAAAATTATGCTTGTCTGCATAACTGTTTTTATGAAATTGAAACAAGCACAATATCAAGGGACGAGGTCATATAATGACAGTCAATTAATGGGATAAATTAGCGTGATATTTATGCTTTGCTTCGGCAATTGATATTTATGGAGAATTCTTACAGAACAGCACCAAACGGAAGCAAACCCCACCAGGCTCCATAACCAGTTTTAATTTGCTGATTTTGAAGGTTCATTCATCCTTCTCTGGCCACAACAGCCAAACATTAGGCAGGCACACTGTTCTTCAGAAGAACCTTGTTTTCTTATTCTTTGCAAAACTTTCATAGATAATTCCTAGATGCAGGGTAAGTCAAGCAGATTTACCGAACACCTATGATTTCAAACAGCCTGTTCTAAGAAACAGTTTACTTTCCCTTTTTTCTTATCTTACAATCAGGTGTAACCTTTGTCAAAAGCAGAGGACACAGTTTCATTTATGTCCTGCTCTTCTGTCCTTAGGTAATGTCTTTGTGGCATTTAGATCTTTTGTTCCCTTTGGATAGATCTGGTTCAACCAGCAAAGGATAAAAATGTGCTGGTTTCTTCAAAAAGTTGTCGAAAAAGTCTTGGGTCACCAAAGTGTGAAAGTTGGCAGCATTGGCCATTTGGTGGTGTAGATAAAGGGTACCTTGTAGAGTAAAATTATTCTCAATCTCTAGTTAGGTTTTCTTGCATAGCGTTTACTAGAGAGGAATTCTTGCTTAGCTCGAACTTCTGATTAAACCTCGTAAGGTTCTCATATATCAGCGCAGGAGGATGTAGCATGTGATTTTGTACCCAGCTTTCTCCCAATCTCTGTAAATGTATAAACATTTCTGGTATAGAGTCAGAAGGGAGAACTCAAAAGGAATCAGTTGAGCTTTAAGAGCAAAGCTTCTGCCAAAGAGGAAATCAAAATTCCTTTCCTCAGGCTGTTATTGGAGATGGTGCTAAGTTTTACAATTTAGAGTAACACTTCTTTGGACTTAATCCGTGGATAGGATGCTGGATGATGGTTTGGAGGCGTGACGGTCTAGCATACGTGATTTCTGGAACTTGAACCACTCACTAGTTGGTTTTTTGGAGAAGCTTGTCTCTTATTCTTCTGTGTGCTTTAGAATGTTGCATCTTTTATGAATTACAGTGTAACCTTTCTGACTCTGGCTACTGCATCATTTTGGCTGACGATCGTCCATCTGATGCAGATTAACATCTGCAAAGTCATTCATTCTAGACTGTGAAATTGTTGCTTACGATCGTGACGAAAAGAAAATTTTATCTTTCCAGGTAGTCCTCTATATTTCTTGTATAATACTGATATAATGCATATAGTCAGCAGCTTGATTGTGTTGGTTGTCTCATTGTTGCAAGTATGTGATTATTGACATCTGATTTGTGGGGCAGAAACTTAGCACTCGAGGTCGTAAAAATGTTGATATTGATGATATCAAGGTCGAGGCATGCGTAGTTGCTTTTGATTTGCTATATCTGAATGGCGAATCACTGATGGATAAGCAACTCCGTGATCGTAGACTGGTACAGCTTCAAAACCTGTTTTCAGCTTCTCACTTCTTATTCAAGTTCCTTTCCTGGCTTTCTGCTGCTTAGAGCAATGGTAGTGGTAGTTTTTAGGGGTCGACGAACGTTCGTCGCCCAGTTCGACCAGAAAGAGCCGTTCGTCCGTCGTTCAAGAACGAACTTCGGTCGTTCAAACGAACGCAGTTCGTCGCAGAGGAGAGAGGAAAGGCAGGGGAGGAGAGAGGAAAGGCAGGGGAGGAGAAAGGGAAGGGGAAGGGGAAGTGCGGAGTACGCGGACTGGGAAAGGGAAGGGGTGGGGGATACGCGTGAGAGAGGGAGTGGGGAGAGGGGAAAAGTAAAAAAAATACACTGGGCCCATATATTTTTATCTAACGTTTGGTTTGATTTTCTTTTTGTTTGGATTCTTTTTGTTTTTTGACCCAATAATTAGCTGACAAGTGTTATAACGGCTATA
>CAAKMY010045766.1:616-14462 GCA_901111285.1 Corrigiola litoralis | reverse complement strand
TGGTTTCGGGACAGGGGTGGCGTTGTGAGGGATGGTGGTGGTTTCGGGACAGGGGTGGCGTTGTGGGGGATGGTAGCGGTTTCGGGATAGGGGTAGGGTTGTCGGGATGGATGAATAAACTATAATATTTTTTCCAGATGTCGAACATTTGAGTCACCTTTCATGATTACTATGGAAAATAGAGTTATTGAGGCATTCATAAAATATTGGTTTTGGGTTAAATAAAAGTAAAAACTTAATGATCAAACAACATTTATCACAAAAGATCGATGCCCTTCTCATTTTTAATCTTAATGCATTGGTGGGAGAAGACGATGTAATGTAGAAATTTTGTGGTTTTTTGGTTCTTAAAGTACTTAATGAAGTTTCTTTAACATATCATTTACATGTCTAAAGTGTAATTAATTTCTGAATTATGGAGAACTATATTCTTGTAAGTATAATTTCATACATGAGTTCTACTGAAGTTTGAACATATGCGCATTATTCACATTCTAGGCATACTAGACTACTAGTTCAAGATGGTTGCTAAAGTCCCCATGAGATGATACATATTATTATTAGCATCCATTGAAAACGACTATCAACCATTGTCCATTTGCAAGTGATTAACTTCTATTTCATGAATGACCTTAATCAAGTAGCGCTAGTTGAGATGAAATGCATGTATTTATCACTTTTAAGTTGCTATAGTCGAAGACTCGAAGTTACGCATAATGCAAGTATGAATACATTTGTATTTCTTCTGGGAAAAACACTTAATGCAAACGATATTGCTCCAACGTCGACCTATAATTGTAGGTTACCCTGTTAAGTGCATTATTTGCTTCTTATAGTTGAACCCACTTAGAATACAAACTAAAATTGGACATTAGCTTAGAAAGTGAAATTAAACACCCTATCCTATCTCTTTTATCACATAACTGGAGCACGTAAATAGAAAATGACCAAAATGTAATTCGATCTCATGTGTGATGTGTCACAACAATAAATCAAAACTCTATATATGACGCAAAAGAGTTGGCAGAATTCCCATTCTTCAACATCGAACAAACTGGTTATATCATGTATAGATTGGTAAGAAATTTGTGCTTCAAGAGCCAAAGTCAGAGGGGTCATCAACTATTCAATAATACAAGTAACAAAATAAGTTATAGGTTGCGCTTGATAACCAAATTAGCCATAAGTAATAGTAAGATACAAGTGCTTCAAAGTGACCTTTTGCAACATTTTCCCAGCAAAAAATACAGACTTTATTGAACTTGACAGTTGAAAACTTGAAGTAGGGGAAAATTTTGTGTGCCACAACTAACACAGTTCCTGTCTGGTCAATATATAGCTCACCAGAAAAACATATAGTACAAGAAAACTCTTACATGTGTGTCAAAATTCTCAATTTATCTAACATATCTGCCATCAAAAGAGTAGAACTGGCTTCCTAGCTTTGAAAAGCAATAAAAAATACATAGGTTGGTGAGTTTGTTCTATCTTCTTTTTATTCCTCTCCTAAACTAGCTCTGTCTCACACTACATACCTCTGGTCCAGTATTCTCTTTTAACTCTCTCCTATCTCCCTATCTAGATATCAGCCCATCACCATGGAGCTACCACTTACGACACCAGATTCCGGAGGCCGGAAAACCTCTTCATACAAAATAGAGGCCAAAAATCTCTCGTACAAGCTTTGCAGCTCTTCGAGTTACAACAAATTCAACTGGTTTTGCAGTGGCGGCAATGATGAAACAGCGTCGAGGCTAATTTTACAGGATGTAAATTTTGAGGCAAATCCAGGAGAGATCACAGCTATAGCAGGGCCAAGTGGGGCAGGGAAAACAACACTGTTGGAGATTCTTGCTGCCAAAATTCCAGCAAGCAAGATATCTGCAGGAAAAGTACTGATCAACAACCAACCTATCAACCCCAAACTATTCCGAAGGCTATCAGGGTATGTCACGCAAGACGATGCCCTATTTCCACTGCTTACCGTGGAAGAAACACTCATGTACAGTGCCCTACTAAGGTTACCAGGGGACAGAAAAGTAGCTGCTTACAGGGTGAAGCAGCTGATGAAAGAGCTAGGACTCGACCACGTGGCAGGATCAATGGTCGGTGGGGGTTCCAACCATGGAATTTCTGGAGGGGAGAAACGTAGGGTATCCATTGGAGTCGAGCTGGTACATGACCCATGTGTTCTGCTCATAGACGAGCCAACTTCAGGGCTCGATTCAGTATCAGCTCTTCACATCATGTCAATGCTCAGGACTATAGTAATGAGGCAAGGTAAGACAATAGTAATAACTATTCACCAGCCTGGTTTCAGAATCCTAGAGTTGCTAAATCGAGTAATTCTACTCTTCGATGGACTTGTTCTTCATAATGGTCCTCTGAGCCTTCTAGAGAGAAAGATTAGAGTCGTAGGACACCACATACCTCCCCATGTTAATGTGCTTGAGTTCTCTATTGATGTTGCGAGATCCTTAGCTGTCGGAATTCAATCTTCTCTTGATAAAAGGGTAGCTACAAAATTTCATGAAGAACCTAAAAAAAGAGACTTGTATCCTAAATCCAGCCCACAAAATAGCATTTCTTACACAAATTCCCAATACCAAGAAGTTCAAATCTTAGGGGAAAGATTTTGCAAGAACATATTCAGAACAAAACAGCTTTTTGCTGGAAAAATTGTACAAGCTGCTATAGCTGGTTTAGTATTAGGAACAATCTACATGAAGAAAGACCATGATCAAGGGCAACTGGGGCTACAAACCCGACTAGGATTTTTCGCATTTACCCTCACTTTCTTTCTTTCTGGTACAACCGAAGGCTTGCCAATTTTCTTGCAAGAGCGAAAAATACTGATGAGAGAAACATCTAGAGGGGCCTACAGGGTCTCTTCCTATGTTTTTGCTAACACTCTAGTATTCCTTCCGTTTCTCCTCATAGTTAGCCTACTCTACACAACCTCAGTCTACTGGCTAGTTGGTCTACAAGGAGATGTTTGTGCATTCATGTACTTCTCGCTCGTGGTATGGATGGTGCTGCTGATGTCAAACTCATTTGTCGCTTGTTTCAGTGCTCTGGTGCCAAATTTCATCATGGGGTCGTCAGTTATAGCAGGGCTAATGGGATCATTCTTTCTCTTCTCTGGATACTTCATCGAGAGAGAAAAAATACCCAAGTATTGGATATTTATGCACTATTTGAGCTTATTCAAGTACCCATTTGAATGTTTTATGCTTAATGAATATGGAGGACACAGAGGGAAGACAAGGTGTATACAGAAAGATGTAGGTGGATGTACAATGTATGGAGTTGAGTTCATAAGACAGCAAGGTTTGCAAGAATCACAGAAGTGGAGTAATTTGGCTATAATGTTAGCATACATAATTGGATATAGAATCCTTTCTTTTCTGATTCTATGGTTCAGATGCTACAGAAGAAGAAATTAGAAACATATATATCAACACAAACTCATGAACGGTTTCTTCTTCCTAGATTTTAATTTTGTTATTCCTATGCCTTTTTTGCCTCTTCTGCACTGTAGATGTTGTTTAACATTCTTTGCCAGAACCATGTTCTTTTTCCAAGGATAAGCAATAAAACAGCCTGCAATATTTTCATTCTTAAATAAATACTACTGGGAATAAATGGTCTACTCCCCAATCCCCTTTGGCCATCCACTCATCCCTTAATATATACTTTTTTCACAGGTGAGACTTTTCCCAAGATTTTGCATAGTATCTTTTTGGGGGGAGGAGGCACAGGTAGGACACAGAAAGAACTAACATGTAGGAGTAGGGATCCCTCTGAAAGCGGCAGCACAATCAGCAGTGAAGTGTGAGGCTTTGGTACAATTGCTGGGACTTCTTTTGAACCTAGACTTACTGATGCAGGTACAAACATAACATATTCACTAAATTTAGGTAGAACCTCGACTCTTCTTTCTCAAACTGACTTCTGCAAAGCCTTGAGCTGCCCATTTTCTTCCCCTAGATACAATCTAGAAATTGCAGAACAAATTAAAGAGGGAGGTATGTGATGAATTTTCAATCTTTCCTACTAGGTAATATAGCATTCTTCATCTTGTTATACTAAGTTCCTATGCATGAGTGACCTCGGACCTACGAAACATCAGCTTGAATTTCTCAGAAAGCTCAAAAGTCAAAAGGTTTTCATGATGATAAGTACAAACTTGACAATAAGCTAGTAAACTCACAGGTACAACTCGTAGTCAAGTATAGAATAAACCTGACCACATCAATCCTAAAAAGCTAACAGTTCCCTTTCACATCTTAAGTTGAGGTTAAGCTCATGGATTCCAAAACTGACAAATATCGATAAAAGTAAAGGCGAGAAGTTCTAATCAAGTTACAGAAATAATCTGTGCTCTTACAGGATGGCCCTCAGTATTGGATCTAGTTCCAGTAATTTAGTTACAGTTTGGTCATACTTTCTTTTTTATGTTAATCTCTATTGCATAGATATGATACTCTATACCAACCTGAATAAACATCATGCTTACCCATAACACGAATTTAACAGGGTGGTAGAGTTTGTGGAAATCAAGAGTTAAATGTTGCTTTAGAAATGTCTTGAGATAATGATGTTCTCGTTTACAAACACGAATTTCTGAAAAAGCCTTGAAAAAGAGTTAAGTGAAACAAGGCATTTTGTTTTACGGACAATGGATTTTTACTTTTAGGTTACCTCATTCATCTCAGCAAGATAACCCTGAGTTAGGAAGTCATTCATACTGCTCACTCAATCAAATCTAGAAATAAGTCAACAGAAAACAGTTGGGTGTTCCTTTCTAACAAACAGTTGGGTGTTCCTTTCTAGAAGTACCCAGAGAGAAACTAACAATTTATTTTCCGGATATAAGATTCAAAGAAGTAAGGCTGTTGACTATTTGGCAACCAAAATTCACCATGGGGATGTGCACTCGCTTTGTTTGGATGATGGCCATGTTTGGTTATTGGCTTTTGGCTTGGCTTTTGGCTTTTAATTTGGTCAAATAAGTCAATTAAAGTGTTTGGTAAATGGCTTTTGCAGTTGGCTTAAAAGCTGGCTTTTAAGCCAATTTTTAAAAAGCTGCTCAAAGCAGCTTTTTCCATTGGCTTTTGGTTTTTGTACCCACTTTATAACTAAAAAGCCAATAAATTCCAGCCAATTTTGCCAAACACTTTTTATTCCAGCCAACCAAAACAGCCAATCATTCCAGCCGGTCAATACAGCCGGCTTATTCCAGCCGGTCAAACAAGCCGACAATTCCAGCCAACAGCACACCGCCAATTACCAAACAAGGCCGATATGGTCCAAGATAATTTCATTGTTTTGTCTAGGACTCTAGGAATGACATATTGGGAAGGCTTACCTGACTCTTTTTTTTTTACTTCTTCAAAAAAATGAAAATTAAAAATAAAAACGAAAATTATTAGATGCACCCAGGGTGCTTGTACACCAACATGTATCTTACACTGTAGTTAACGTGCCTAGAGTGTACTTCGTGGAAATGATTTTTACACTACCCATGTCAGAGGAATTAAAAACTACACAAAAATATGTGCTCTCGGATGGAAGAGGTTAGTGGAAGTGTAAAAATAACAAATGGGAGTGTGAAAATGAGTTCCCTTAACTAATGTCTCAGTAACATTGTACACTAAACGAACAAAGTACACCAATGATATAAACAAGTACACTATTAAGCACATCCCAGCGTGCATGTACCTAGGTCCATGACAGTTCTGAGAAAGCGGTCGAATGAAACGATTATAGCCAAGAGAAAGAAGCAAAGCAAAAACAGAGCTCTTGATACAAAATCTTAAGAATAATCCACACAGCAGTAACCAAAAATTGCACTCACTGTAAATAGACTTATACAGGTTCACGTCCCATTTTGAAGTCCATATAAGGATAAAACCCATAAAGAATGCAGTGTTATCTATATCATTCAACTAAGATCTGGCAGCTTTCTATCACTTCATTTACATTTAGGACGCAAAAGATAACAGTCTCCATTTTGGAAGCCTCATAAAAACACGGTGCCAGCTAACTAATGGTTAAAAGAACAAGCAAATCTACCTCTTATATTTAGTAGCTCCGAGCACTTATAGATGTGAAGGTTACTGTAGCACAAGATACATCTGTCGGCAATGTTGAAGAACCTGAGTCGGGAGAAAAGATGGAAGATGTATTCTTCGTGTCTGCGATCTCTTTTGGGTTTTCTTGAACTTTCACATTTATTAAGTCTTCTGATAGAATTCCCGGTTGTGTTATGCTCATTTCACTGACATCTACCTCCCTCTGTAGCATCTTCACCACTGTAGACATTGCAGGTCGTAGGTTTGGAAGTTGTTGGGTACAAAGAAGAGCAATCTTCAGGAACCTATTTGCCTCCTGGATATCAAGATCTCCTCTGAAAGCTTCATCCACCAACTCTACTAGCGCCTCGTTCTCAAGCATTCTCCATGCCTGCATCAGGGTTAGCTCAATCAGATACTTCACATGAAACACAGAATCTTGTTAAACTTGCTGGTAAAGTTCAGATACTGAGATCCATTTTTTAACTTACAATTGAGGTACTCTTTCAAGATTTAATAAATCACATTGACTTCTAATGTGGGAAGATTGTAAAGCCACAAGACACCTCGGAAGTTTTTATAACATTGTTTGTGACAGTATAAAATCTAGAATCCAGTTTGATATTCAGCAACTTAATTACCTGATACCAAATATTTACAACAGATATACCTTTATAAATGCCATACAAAGTATTTAGTTTCTAAATTTTGGTTTCCTTTGGATCGGGAGAGGTGGAGATGCGGATTCTGTCCAGGGCCTTGGACCTGGAAATAGGTGATCTACCCCACTGGGCTATCACTCCCTGTACAGAGAATTACATTAACATTTTAGAGGTTTTAACTTGATCAGGCTAGATGTTCCTAGCTCAGGTTACATGTCTGACTCCTCATGGAGTGAACTTTCAGAAATAGCCTCCTGAGTGTGAAGAGATGTGGTTGAGAACAAACCATTTAGCATAAATACTACAAGGAATTAACCACATCCCCCAGCAATCGCTAGGGGTCTCCACTTCCTCCCACACTCCACCAAAAACCAAAACAAAACGGAGGAAAGTAAATAACTCAAACTCGAAACTCAGGATTCTTCGGAACAGACGCTGTAGATCATAGTATTAGGTGAAGACCTAGCTCTAGACAGCTTTACAAGGTAGAGACCAGGTTGCCATGTCAAGATTTAAGTACAAAACTAAATGCTATGCCTTGTGAAAGAAATCACTGCCATGAGAAATCAGATGTGCGTTGAAGCCTTAAACTTGAAATTGCTGATCATAGAAATTAAGTTTTAATAAACTCTATTCTCCTACCTGAACAGGAAATGTTGAATAAATAATTAAATAACAAACAGAAACCAAATTTTTCACCTGCCAAGAAATCTATCTAAGTCCAACTCAAAATCAAAATGCTTTATGCTACTGGCTTACAAACTCCATGACTGACAGACAAGTACGATTACAGTCCCAAAAGGGCCACACTGGACGTTTTTGCATGCCAAAAGAATAGGCCACTTGTCATACATCACTACATATTCTGTCTAAGTGAAACCATTTGGTGATAGGTGGAGTAAGTCCTTGGTCTATAAACTCACATGTGACACTCACATGTGACGCTCTTATAATGGTGGAGTAAGTCCTTGGTTTTATAAACTCACATGTGACACTCTTATGGAT
Organism: Corrigiola litoralis; assembly: GCA_901111285.1. Classification (NCBI taxonomy): domain Eukaryota; kingdom Viridiplantae; phylum Streptophyta; class Magnoliopsida; order Caryophyllales; family Caryophyllaceae; genus Corrigiola; species Corrigiola litoralis. The sequence continues at coordinate 6,718 of CAAKMY010045766.1, read as the reverse complement.
TGGGATTCTTAACACTGCCCCTCATACCCAGGTCATAGCCATGGACTCTGATACTATGTGAAAGTTCATAAATGGGCCTGGACCATACCCAAGTGAGGTTCCACTTAAACCAATTGGTGATAGGTGGAGTAAGTCCTTGGTTTATAAGATGGAAACTCTTTCCTCTTCTTAACAATGTGGGACAGTCATATGTGACACTCTTATGGGTTGAGATTCTTAACAGAATATAAGGTAGTAACTTACAACATTTAAGAGAATACAAGCAAACACAGCACTTTGTAGTGATATTTCTCATACAAGGAAAAAAGAAAGAAAAACGACATACACCCCATGCAAGGGCGGAGGGAAGGGGTATTAAGTTTCTTTTGCCCCTACTAGAATGTATGTTTTGGGCTCAAGAGTGATATAAGAATACAAGATGCATTACTTATTAAAGGCCTAGTTTTCCCATTTGAATTAATAACTATGTTGACCCCACTAAAATCCACACTTTTTTTAATTATTTCCCCTCTTATTTCTACCCATTGTTTCGTGAAAATACAATATACTAAGCATTTCACAATTAATAATCTAGTTATTTTTTTCTTACTTGCTATAAAATTAACACAAGTAATTGATCATGTTGACTTTTATTATTATTTCCAATGATTTTATGTAAACTTGGAGTAAAAGAAAATCATCTCGATAGTTATATTGAACTAACAAAATATATGGAGTACATATTTTTTACTGACTTTCCATAATAAATGTCTTTCTCATTCACGCCCCCGCTAACTCAAAATCCTGGCTCCGCCACTGCACCCATGATATGTACACGACTCCATAGCAAGACCATAACTTGAAACATAGATATGGATCTCGGAAATAAAGAGCTTCTAAAGAGCTAACAGAGGTAGGTGATATAGAACTTTCAAAGCATATACAGATAAAGAATATGCAGCAGTTAGAAACCAAGGGAGAAAGAATGAGCTACAATCACGAAGTCTACAACTGGGAAAAAGACCAACAAAAGAAAGTAGTACCATGTGTATCCAAAGAACACAGACCTGTGGCATGAAATTGCTAAAAGTCAGCCACCTATTTTCTACCCAAGAGATGATATCCCATGGGATTATCAGAAGGAACATATAATCCTTGAACTTCCAAATTAAGCTTTCTATCACTGTCCTTAAAGATTGGAGAATTTAGTTGTGCCTGACAACCTAAAGCACAAGGAGAAGGTAGAACATGCCAGTCCAGGAGAGTCAAATATATAATTAAATGACCATTTTGTGTCTTAGGAATAACAGATGCACTTTGGATTTAACATATGCTAACAATCCATGCAATATCCCACATAGTTAGCAAAATAGCTAAGCCATAGTGTTTTTCTCTGGAAGCATGTGCATGTGTATGCCAGCTTATTCTGAACAAACAGCATGCCAGTTCATAAGTTATTAAGCCAGTATATTGTGACATGCTCTCAAATGTCCAGAAGTTTTACCCCACACAACTCCAACCCCTACTCCAATATAAGACGAGGATTCATTAAAATTGACATTAACTCTATCTTCTTAAGGGTAAAAGAAAGCCAATAGAGCTCGAACTAATGATGAAAGCTATCGTATCCTACAACGAAAAAGAAGGGTGCAAACTGTGACAGTGTTTAGTTGACAAAAATGCAACACAAACACCGAATCAAACTAGATATTATTTTGATAGCTAAAGTTTTCATGCTTCTAGACATTATTTACGAGATAACTTTTGAACAAAATACACAATGAGACAGATATATGCAAAAATTCATTACCCTTTGAAGGAGATATTGCTCTCCAGGAGGCAGTCGTCTGTTCTTGTTACATCTACCGCAGACAATTTCCAAGAGAAGAACACCAAAACTATAAATATCAGCTTTTCTTGTCAACTGGCCACGCAGCGCATACTCCGGTGCTAAGTAGCCTCTGCATATAACAGCTATAAGTATTACATCACATACTAATCGCGTACAATATGGCTTGCAATTTTATCACAAAATAATGATAAAAAGACAATGAGAAACTAATCTACTTCCCTGTCTATCTGCCTAAATTATCCAACTCTATTACTCTAGCAAGCTCTGTTGTAAAGCTTATATCAGCAATATTACTGGATCCAACTCATCTTACAGATGCAAAAAGTAGAGCATTTTAGATATTGACCAAAACATAAATCACATAACTGTCTCATTTGTCCATGTTCAAGACCAGCAGATACTATGTAGAAGAACTTAGAGACTAACTATATCACTGACAGGGGATCATCAACAAAAAGGTTCTATAGATAGTAATTCCATCACTATAGGCAAGAAAACAATGAGAAGGTTTAAAGATAATTATCTGAGATGAGGAGATTCATCTTGGAGAAGTTCAAATCACAACAATAGGTCGTCAACTGTCAAGAAACATGAAAATCCAACTAAAGTTCCATAAAAGAAAACAAGCATTCACATCGGACCAACCTCCTAGAAGTTCAATAAGCTTAAAAGTGAAATCTGATTTTCCTACCAAACATTTATCCAAAATGCTATGTATCTTGCAAAATACCCAAATTTGACAAGTAGTAAAACATCAATTAACTTACAGGGTCCCAGCAACTTTAGTGCTGACATGTGTCATATTAGCGTGAATAAGTTTTGCCAGACCAAAATCTGAAAGTTTGGCTGTAAGATCTTTGTCCAGAAGGATATTGCTTGCTTTAATATCTCTATGTATGATATGAGGCTGGACTTCTTCATGAAGGAATGCGAGCCCCCTTGCAATACCAATACATATGTCTCTCCTTGTTGTCCAGCTGAAATCGATGGAATTGCGGTTCTGACCTGATCAATAGACCTCTATCATTCTTGTTGCAATCTAAAGATGTAACACAATTAAATTTCAGATAAGACTAGAATGGTAACTTACCAAGTAGAGTTTGTGAAAGGCTATTGTTTTCCACATATCTAGAGACCAATATTCTATTGTTTTCTTCCACACAACAACCTAAGATCTCAACCAAGTTTTCATGCTCTATATCTGCAAGGACAGTTAATTCTGTCAGAAATTCCTGTAAGCCCTGCCTTGATTCTGGTGAAAGCACCTTAATGGCAACCATGGTTCCATCTCTCAGCTTTCCCTGACAACAGCAGAGTATTCATCTAAAAAATCAGCAACAAGTGACACTCAAAATTTCCAGCTAATTTCTTCGTTAAGTCTTTAAGAAAGTGTAAAAAGGTAATGTATCAAGTGCAACTTACAAAAATGTACTTAAAATCACTATCATCATGACATCTAAATTGAGATTTTTAAATTCTTAGATTCAAGCCACAACAGTCACTAAGAATTACCTTATAGACAAGTCCAAAACCTCCCTCCCCAATTTTATTTAGTTTGCTGAAACTATCTGTCGCCTGCCGTAATTCCTTGTAAGTGTAGAAATGTATGTTTTCGGTCCCTGAAACAAGAGGGAGTAGGCCATCAGAATATTATAGCAAGAAAGATCCCTAAAGCAGTCTGACAGGAGTTATGCATGTGCTGGCATCAGTAACATTCACAAGATTAGGACGACTTTAACATCACAGTCTAAATCATTCTTAAGAGTTATTTAGGTTTGGAGTTCAAACCCTAAACAATAATGGGCATTGTGTACTTGGAAGGTACATTCTTCAATAATCATATTGAAACAGCGCAGTCCTAGATTGATAAGCTACAGCGAAGACAGGGTACGCAAGAAGTTACCTCATCATGCAGCCTGATTGCCTTTATGATGCACCCAAATAAGAGCATACTTAGGTTTTGAAACCAAATTCTAAGATTAATCAAAATATAGATGGCTTGTAAAGGTACTGCATTTCCGGAATTCGTCGGCAACAGTGAATGTTAAATATGACCATATGAAACCATTACACTTGAGGGAACATAAAGTTCACTAGCAATCAAGAGAAAGCATTGATACTTCTCGATGGCATCAATCCACTACCACTAGACGAAAAACCAGCTAAACATTACAGGACAGACATCCCATCTGGAACATGTCTCAAGTATTTGGCCAGCCAAAGCCTAACAATTAAAGGACAGAAGGATGAATACGCTGCAGAGCATTTGAAGCAATGCTCCAACCTTGTTATCAAGAAATTACGAGTTCACCACTAAGGCATCAACTGTGGTCAAACCTTTTATTATAAAAAAATTACCGCATAATTAAAGCATGAATTTCCATCCAACACTCAACTCATTAGCTAAAGTATGTTAAATTAATTCCAGAGGATCAAGGAAGCAAACAATGACATACACTGACATGTAAGCCCTCATTCTATGGGAAAAGAATCTTAGATAGCCACGCTTAGTCACTCAAAGGAAATTTATGATATGTATGATCGCCATAATCTTACAAAGAAGTCTTTGTGGATACCTCCATCAAAGTCCAGAGTTGGTTCAGCAGAGGAGCTTGGATTTCTACCACAAATGCAAGGGAAGCAAGTCATAACCAGATCAGCCGTGTTGCACGCCTATCTGATGAAATCAGCTAATCCTTCCTTTACATAAGAAACACCAGAAACAAGCATATTAAGAAATCATCCTTGACTTTCCTTAATAAAAATATTTCATTCCAGAAGAACTCAGCAATCCAACTCCAGAAAACCACCAACTTTCAGAAATTTCCAAGATACAAAGCATTACAAAAGAGAAAGCTTACATGGAATCGGACTTTTCAGTGGAAATGGAAATAATTCAATACATTCAATTTATTCAATTTATTCAGCTTTGATAAGGTCAACTGGTCAAGTTTAACCTTGAAAACATTTGTAAACACAGTGGCGAAAATCAATAGCAAAAAAACACGGTGACAGTAGCGGATCCAAGATTGAAAGTTTGGGGTGCATTACTTTTTTACAATTTTCTACCTTTTTTTATCATCTTTTCCCTCTTTTCCACTTGTTCTACCATTTTTCCACCTTATTAAACCATTTTTCAAAATAAAATTGAAAATTTGGGGTGCAATTCTACTACATTCTTACAAATTTCTACCTTTTTTAAATCATCCTTTCCCCATTTCTCCACTTTTTTCTACTATTTCTCTACCTTATTTCACCATTTTCCAAAAATGATGATACCATTATTTCCTTGGAAAATAAGATAGCGCCACCGAGTGGTACCGAATTTGGGCGCCACGCCGCCACCCCTCTCACAATGTATTATTTCTTCTTTTTACTGCTAGAACTAAAGTTTGCACAACATTTGACAACAGTACCATGAGAAAGAAACCCCCTTACTATCCAATATACATATTCAACAGAATTACCAGAATAAGCATTAAGCAGAAAACCATGAAAATAAAAACCCATCTCAACAACAATAATTGACATAAAATACAACAATAATCTAAGATGGGCAGCTCAAATATTCAAAGGGCTGCTACAAAAAAGCTCAAGACCCAAAATTGTCCACCTCTTTTACACAAAATTTAGACAAAATGACTTGGGTCAGCATTAAAATTTTCAGAACTGCAAGTTTGACTAACATTCACAAACAATGACAATTTGGTGCATCAACATACCACACAATCTTTAAACACAAAAAGGTTACCTTGAACAAAGGAGGCCAAAATGGCCCTCTGGCAAAATATTAAGGAAAAGTTGGTCTGTATTATTTTTTATATAGTACAGCTTGCATCTATGATATTTGTCCAGTTAATATGATTATGTAAGGAGGGGTACGTAAGTAAGGTTTGAGAATTCAACAGACAAGGAAAAAAAAGGTTGAGTTAAATTTACAGGAAACATAGAAGGGTGGACTTTTCAGACTTGCACGTATGCACTGTCTTCTGTTGAATATACTACTTTACTTTAGTTAGTTACTACACTTCCAGCCTTCCAGGTCAGTACAGTATATAATATAATAATGACTTTTGTGGAAAGTTTTTCAACTATTCACCAATTATTGCGTCATATTATCATCTTTACTCTTTAGCATACGTGATTATGTGGGGACTCAAAAGGATAGAATATGTAAATCTTGGGTTAAGAGGCTAAACCTATTGTGAAGCTGGGCTCGTTCGGTATCACTGCCGTTTGCGGTTTTGGGTTTTTAGTTTCTAATAATTGTA